>JAXIVD010008634.1:0-12500 GCA_036785275.1 Cancer borealis | reverse complement strand
CTTTTGCACGCCGCGAGAGGAAGTATTGGCGTGGATGCGCCCCTCTGCTACACGACCGTCGCAGGGCAGCCAGGACACCGGAGGTTTCCCCCTTCGCCGGCACTAAAAGTGCACGACGTTGGGGTACCAGTCCGCCCGGGCCTTAGACGTCCCCAGCAACGGGTCGCGGCGACCTACATCACGAGGGGAAATACGCCCGCCGGCGCCGGCTTGAACGTGGGCACGCCCAAGAGTTCCTGGGTCGCATAAGCGAATCCCAACGTCCAGCCGGCTTTGGCCGACGAGCTGAATCCCCTCGGTTCGACCTTCGAGGTCCCACCCGTTTGGCTCTTAACGGTTTCACGTACTCTTGAACTCTCTCTTCAAAGTTCTTTTCAACTTTCCCTCACGGTACTTGTTCGCTATCGGTCTCGTGGTCATATTTAGCCTTAGATGGAGTTTACCACCTGCTTAGGGCTGCATTTTCAAGCAACCCGACTCTACGGAGAGGCCCTTTCCGACAATCTCTCGTGTACCCTCGCGGGCGCCGCCACACGGGCCTGTCACCCTCCATGGGTAGTGGCCGCTTTCAAGCATAACTTAGGCGGTGAGAGACTGCGTGCCGGACCCTCCGAAACGCAACACCCCTGGCGCCGGGTCACGACGCCAGGTTATGCGCTGGGCTTTTCCCAGTTCAGTCGCCCTTACTAAGGGAATCCCTGTTGGTTTCTTTTCCTCCGCTTATTAATATGCTTAAATTTGGCGGGTACTCTACCCTAACACGAGGTCGACATTGGAGCAGTAGCGACTACTATAAAGTAGTCACTGGCTTCCAGTTTTGGTTTGTGTGCGCCCGTTCCCATTAAGGTTTGATAAGGATGGGTGCTGCAGCTAACGAACCGAGGTGTAAGTAGTATAAACCGACCCGGTCGCCTTCAAGACGCCCATACGCGACTTTAGCATGCAACAGAGCCTCTGTCCTTCCTTGGAGGGAAACGAGGCAACAGGCATGGACGGCGACAAACAAAACAGCGCGTAAGCGTTGTATGTCTGTACATGGTCCTTGCCACCAAGTCCACAGATATATGACTTTGGCTTGGCAGCACATCTTTAGGGAACGCCAATTTGACTCTCGTCAAAGAGGCGAACCTCCCCAAGGCGGTCAATGCCACGCACGCAGTAGAGAGAGAGAGAGAGAGTAGAGACAAAGCTGCTACTACTACTACTACTCTGCCGGTGGTAACAAAGCCGATGTATTGGATTTGATATCCGACCCTCGTGTAGGAGTGACGGCAGCACATGAGAGTGCCGCCGCCGCAATGTGCGTTCGACTTGTCGATGTATCTGGTATTCTTGCGATTCACATACCGACACGCAGCTTGCTGCGGTCTTCATCGACCCACGAGCCGAGTGATCCACCGTTAAGAGTTGTGATTTTTGTCATTACGTCAGTCTCAATTGCCGACTTTCAAGACTTCCGCCATCTCTGCCTCGGGAGACGATAGTGGGAAGACGTAGTATACTGGGTTTAAATAGATAGTCACAGGTTTGTGAGAAGTACCTCGTTACCAGCCGGTGACACCTCCCGACGACGTTAAGTGACCGCTATCATTCGGAAACTTTGCCCGATAAAAGTCGGCCAACCTAGCGTACGTCGGTTGGTTGGAGTACCGGTGGTGTGAGTAATGGTCTACCTCTGTCCACAATGGACAGAAGAGAAGAGTGTGGGTTGAGCTGCGGCACTGTTTGCCTGTTCTCAGGCCGGGCCGCCAAAAATTGATGCATCGGTCAATTTTTTTTTTTTTGGTCGGTACCCGGCCACCCGAATTTTTTGGTTTTTGTTGCTGCAAGCAAACACGTTAATGATCCTTCCGCAGGTTCACCTACGGAAACCTTGTTACGACTTTTACTTCCTCTAAATGATCAAGTTTGGACATCTTTCCGTCAGCTCGAGGCGCCGAGAGACCCAACGGCGAACCGAGGGCCCGGCATCCAAGAGCGCCAGTCCGAAGGCCTCACTAAATCATTCAATCGGTAGTAGCGACGGGCGGTGTGTACAAAGGGCAGGGACGTAATCAACGCAAGCTCATGACTTGCGCTTACTGGGAATTCCTCGTTCATGGGAGACAATTGCAAACCCCAATCCCTATCATGAAAGGATTTCAACGGGTTACCCGCTCCTCTCGGAGGGGGAGGACACGTTGATCCCTTCAGTGTAGCGCGCGTGCGGCCCAGAACATCTAAGGGCATCACAGACCTGTTATTGCTCAATCTCGTGCGGCTAGAATTGCCGCTTATCCCTCTAAGAAGAAGCTGCGAACTGGACACCAATTGCTGGAGATCCGTCGACTAGTTAGTAGGCCAGAGTCTCGTTCGTTATCGGAATTAACCAGACAAATCGCTCCACCAACTAAGAACGGCCATGCACCACCACCCACCGAATCGAGAAAGAGCTCTCAATCTGTCAATCCTTCCGGTGTCTGGGCCTGGTGAGGTTCCCCGTGTTGAGTCAAATTAAGCCGCAGGCTCCACTCCTGGTGGTGCCCTTCCGTCAATTCCTTTAAGTTTCAGCTTTGCAACCATACTTCCCCCGGAACCCAAAGACTTTGGTTTCCCGGAAGCTGCCCGCCGGGTCATGGGAATAACGCCGGCGGATCGCTGGTCAGCATCGTTTATGGTTAGAACTAGGGCGGTATCTGATCGCCTTCGAACCTCTAACTTTCGTTCTTGATTAATGAAAACATCCTTGGCAAATGCTTTCGCAGTAGTTCGTCTTGCGACGGTCCAAGAATTTCACCTCTAGCGTCGCAATACGAATGCCCCCGCCTGTTCCTATTAGTCATTACCTCGGGTTCAGAAAACCGACAAAATAGAACCGAGGTCCTATTCCATTATTCCATGCATAGGCATTCAGGCCGTCAGTGTAGCCTGCTTTGAGCACTCTAATTTTTTCAAAGTAAACTCTGCCGGCCACGCGGGACACTCGATGAAGAGCACCCCGTGCGAGCCAGCGGGCTGTTGTGGCTGTTCGGAGCGTGACAGTATGCACCGGGCGGTGAACCGTCAGTCCAGAACTGAAATCCAACTACGAGCTTTTTAACCGCAACAACTTTAATATACGCTATTGGAGCTGGAATTACCGCGGCTGCTGGCACCAGACTTGCCCTCCAATAGATCCTCGTTAAAGGATTTAAAGTGTACTCATTCCGATTGCGAGGCCTCGGATGAGTCTCGCATCGTTATTTTTCGTCACTACCTCCCCGTGCCGGGAGTGGGTAATTTGCGTGCCTGCTGCCTTCCTTAGATGTGGTAGCCGTTTCTCAGGCTCCCTCTCCGGAATCGAACCCTGATTCCCCGTTACCCGTTATAGCCATTGTAGGCGTATAACCTACAATCGAAAGCTGATAAGGCAGACACTTGAAAGAGGCGGCGCCGGTGCGGAGACCGTGCGCTCAGCGACAAGTTATTCAGATTCAACACGGTGGGGTGACGGACCGAAGTCCGACCGGTTTTGAACTAATAAAAGCGCTCTTCCCTTGCGGTCAGAGACGTGGTGCATGTATTAGCTCTAGAATTACCACAGTTATCCAAGTAAGTGTGGGTACAGATCCAATGAATCATAGCTGATTTAATGAGCCATTCGCGGTTTCGCCTTAAATCGGCTTGTACTTAGACATCATGGCTTAATCTTTGAGACAAGCATATGACTACTGGCAGGATCAACCAGGTAGCTATGTTACATCAAAACTTTTTGATTGTAATGTTTAGTAATAGCGCTAAGCGTCCATTGGCAGCATTGGCCCGCGACGCCGCGTCCCTTCTCTTTAAGGGGGAAATGGAAATAACCTTCGTTACACCATTCAAGTGTGTCCCTTCTCTCTAAGGGGGGAATGGAAATAACGTACGTTACACCATTCTAGTGTCCCTTCTCTCTAAGGGTGATATGGAAATAACGTACGTTACACCATTCAAGCGTCCCTTCTCTCTAAGGGGGGAATGGAAATAACGTACGTTACACCATCCAAGTTTGTGGTAGTAGTTGTAAGCTGCTGGGAAACGTTTATAACCCGTCTTTGCTCACGAAAAGAAACAAAAGTGTGCTTCGTTCCAACTGACCGTTCGTTAGAAGCTGCGTCAGTGTAGAGAGGTTAAAGTGATGATTCTTTAACCTACGGGATGAGTTATCGCACGGGTAGTGGAGTAACCATCACAAAGTAAGAGGGGTCGCTGCATTGAAGGCTCCCCGCTTTAGCTAACACCATATCATCATGTGCGCCGCCACGAGGAGCCACAGCTAATGCCGTGGAGCTTCTCTTCCAAAAGGAGAGGGGGTGTTGCATGAGACAGTCGTAAAAGTCTGCACGCAGAATATGTGGGTGGTTCATATGTATACGTATATATATAGAAATATATATAAGTTGTGCGTGGCCTTTGCTCTCTCTAGCAGTGTTTTACGCCACCACGTTAACACGCTCGATGTGCCAATGGTCGTCACCAGTGCATCTCAATCACTAACCGCCACCCTTAGTATATAGCCTCGGTACCTTCTTAGTAATAGGTAGAGAGAACCAAGTGGTTAGGACTGATGTCTGACGCACGTATGCAGCATTCAGCGTGAGGGACGGCACTGAGGTTGATCCAGCAACCTCGCCTCCCTACTATATTTTTCAGGTCGAACTCGTGTTAGTCTTCCCTGGGGGTAGCGGCTACCTTTACCGCGCCCAAGCTTGGTGCAGCATGAAAGAGAGCGGGGCGAGTTGGCCCCGCGCTCCACATTGGAAATTTTAAGCCACTTTGGGCCCCGCTCGGCCCGTTCTCGTGTCCAAAACCAGCCCCGCTCCGCCGGCAACTCCCCGCGCTGGTAGCGCGGGAGACCGATTCTCCTCACTGGCAACTCCATCCCGCGCTCACCCATCGCCTACCGAGCATGTCCCGTCTTCCTAGCCCGGGAGAAACATTTTCTCCACTCTCTCTCGTCACTCCTTGCTGTCTCCACGTTGGCCAGCGCGGGAGAGCGGGGCGGCTCGCTATATATTCCCTCTCGTCACTCCTTGCTGTCCCCACGTTGGCAGCGCGGGAGAGCGGGACGGCTCGCTATACACTCTCTCTCGTCACTCCTTGCCGTCTCCACGTTGGCAGCGCGGGAGAGCGGGACGGCTCACTATACACTCTCTCTCGTCACTCCTTGCCGTCTCCACGTTGGCAGCGCGGGAGAGCGGGACGGCTCACTATACACTCTCTCTCGTCACTCCTTGCCGTCTCCACGTTGGCAGCGCGGGAGAGCGGGACGGCTCACTATACACTCTCTCTCGTCACTCCTTGCCATCTCCACGTTGGCAGCGCGGGAGAGCGGGACGGCTCGCTATACCCTCTCTCTCGTCACTCCTTGCTGTCTCCACGTTGGCAGCGCGGGAGAGCGGGGCGGCTCACTATACACTCTCTCTCGTCACTCCTTGCTGTCTCCACGTTGGCAGCGCGGGAGAGCGGGACGGCTCGCTATACCCTCTCTCTCGTCACTCCTTGCTGTCTCCACGTTGGCAGCGCGGGAGAGCGGGGCGGCTCACTATACACTCTCTCTCGTCACTCCTTGCTGTCTCCACGTTGGCAGCGCGGGAGAGCGAGGCGGCTCGTTATACACCCACTCTCGTCACTCCTTGCTGTCCCCACGTTGGCAGCGCGGGAGATATAGGAGGCTCACTATACACACACTCCATTGTTTCTCGTGACTGGTCTCTCCCCCGTTGGCAGCGCCGGGCGGCGACTGAGAGCGGTAGAGCCACGATAAGTTTCTCGCACCCCGACTGCCTCCTCTGTTGCGAGCCCGGGACATTGTTTGTACAAGGTAAACGTAGTAGTATCAAGCTTTACAGTATGTTAATTGTTTTTTTCTGCTGTATACAAGAGGTCTAATGTTTGCCGCCACATTTGCGTATCCGTGGAGATAAAAAAATGGAATTCTTTATCGAATTCCGTACTTTTTTTAAAACCACCCTTCGGATATGCATCTGTTTAGCGTTTTTGTTTGTCCACAAGCCACACATGTTCCTATTTGGACTTATAAAAAGACCGTGTTGTTGTGTTGTTACTAGTGCGTGATTGAATTAGTGTGTTTTGTTTAATGTCTTCTCTATGTATTTGTGTGTGTGACGCTGCTGTGTGTTAGTTAGTTAGTTAGTTAATAAGGCGTGTGAGAGGTGTTCCCGCTCTTACATATCGGGAGGGTTAGTAGTAGTAACTGAATCGATTTCTATGTTCTATTTGTTGAATTGATTTAAATATATATATCTTTTTGTGTGTGTGTGAGGCGCTGTGTTAGTTAAGGCGTGTGAGAGGTGTTCCCGGTGTGTAAGACCGGGAGAGTGAGGGTTGGGGTCGACGTGAGGATGGAGTTGAACAATGTTGCAATATTATCGGTTATTACGGAAGTGTCAGACGTCGGTTAGAAAAATGAAAACAACCATCGTGTAGGTGATAGAATGGTGCATATGATGAGCTACAATTGACAGCTTTATTTCTTTATCTATTAGAATATAATCGAGGTAGAATGAAATAGCGCATAAAGAAATGTTTTGACATGTTGTGCTTCACCACTTCGTAACTCGGTTATATTAGCTTACATTGAATTTCCAATTATTGCTTCGAGTAGTGGAAGGCTTGCTGATGGCTACGGTATGTAACACATGGTGGTGGAAAAAATAATGAGTGGTTTAAATGGTCGTTAAATTCGAATCCTTGAAAACCCGCCTTGGACGGTTTTCTTGTAGATTTGACAGTATTTTTTTATCTGCCTTTTTAACCAACTACAATATTTTATATCAGTTGTTATGGTACATCATACTGATCGTCAATGAGTGCAGATTATGAACCTGGATTTGAAAATACAATACGAGCTTAATAAATGTGAGAAACAGCGAGTTGAAGGAGAACATTTGAAAAAATTCTTTATGCGCTATTTTTTTTTCCTTCAATTATTTTGTAGCAAATGTCGTTTTAATGTTATTTTTTTTATTTCATCAATGTGCATCATTGTATGACGAAGACGATGGTATACTCAGTTTTTCTTAGTGATATCTGGTAGTCTGGTAATATTTGGTAAGACTACAACATTTCTAATCACGGCCAGATTGTGAGTCTCTTAGCGACAAGGCTCGCCTCTCCCGCAGTTTTCTTCCGTCAAGGTGGTAACTAGCCGTTAAGCAATGTATGGGGATACCATCTCGCACTATAACTGCGGGAGAGGCTCTGAGTGAACAAGGTTACCTACCTCTAGCAACTGTAACGGATAGTAAGTCCTTCCCGTACTAAACTTGGAGGAGACGGCGCGGGACAATGTTTCACCGCCTGCTGCATTGAGACTGCGGGAGAGCTCTGAGTGAACAAGGTTACCTACCTCTAGCAACTGTAACGGATAGTAAGTCCTTCCCGTACTAAACTTGGAGGAGGCGGCGCCGGACAATGTTCTCACCGCCTGCTGCATTGAGACTGCGGGAGAGCTCTGAGTGAACAAGGTTACCTACCTCTAGCAACTGTAACGGATAGTAAGTCCTTGCCGTACTAAACTTGGAAGGAGGCGGCGCGGGACAATGTTTCACCGCCTGCTGCATTGAGACTGCGGGAGAGGCTCTGAGTGAACAAGGTTACCTAACCTCTAGCAACTGTAACGGATAGTAAGTCCTTGCCGTACTAAACTTGGAGGAGGCGGCGCGGGACAATGTTTCACCGCCTGCTGCATTGAGACTGCGGGAGAGCTCTGAGTGAACAAGGTTACCTACCTCTAGCAACTGTAACGGATAGTAAGTCCTTGCCGTACTAAACTTGGAGGAGGCGGCGCCGGACAATGTTTCACCGCCTGCTGCATTGAGACTGCGGGAGAGGCTCTGAGTGAACAAGGTTACTTACCTCTAGCAACTGTAACGGATAGTAAGTCCTTGCCGTACTAAACTTGGAGGAGGCGGCGCGGGACAATGTTTCACCGCCTGCTGCATTGAGACTGCGGGAGAGGCTCTGAGTGAACAAGGTTACCTAACCTCTAGCAACTGTAACGGATAGTAAGTCCTTACCGTACTAAACTTGGAGGAGGCGGCGCGGGACAATGTTTCACCGCCTGCTGCATTGAGACTGCGGGAGAGCTCTGAGTGAACAAGGTTACCTACCTCTAGCAACTGTAACGGATAGTAAGTCCTTCCCGTACTAAAATTGGAGGAGGCGGCGCGACGCGAGACAAACACAGAGAGAGAAAGAGACAGAGACAGACACAGTGAGAGAAAGAGACAGAAAGAAAGAGAAAGAAACAGACACAGAGAGAGAAAGAGACAGAGACAGACACAGTGAGAGAAAGAGACAGAAAGAAAGAGAAAGAAACAGACACAGAGAGAGAAAGAGACAGAGACAGACACAGTGAGAGAAAGAGACAGAAAGAAAGAGAAAGAAACAGACACAGAGAGAGAAAGAGACAGAGAGAGAAAGAGACAGAGACAGAGACAGACACAGTGAGAGAAAGAGACAGAAAGAAAGAGAAAGAGACAGACACAGTGAGAGAAAGAGACAGAAAGAAAGAGAAAGAGACAGACACAGAGAGAGAAAGAGACAGAGAGAGAAAGAGACAGAGAAAGAAAGAGACAGAGAAAGAGACAGACACAGTGAGAGAAAGAGACAGACACAGTGAGAGAAAGAGACAGAAAGAAAGAGAAAGAGACAGACACAGAGAGAGAAAGAGACAGAGAGAGAAAGAGACAGAGAGAGAAAGAGAAAGAGACAGAGAGAGACAGACACAGAGAGAGAAAGAGACAGAGACAGAGACAGACACAGAGAGAGAAAGAGACAGAGAGAGAAAGAGAAAGAGAAAGAGAAAGAGAAAGAGACAGAGAGAGAAAGAGACAGAGATAGACACAGAGAGAGAAAGAGACAGAGACAGGGAGAGAAAGAGACAGAGAAAGAGACAGAGATAGACACAGAGAGAGACAGAGATAGACACAGAGAGAGAAAGAGACAGACACAGAGAGAGAAAGAGACAGAGAAAGAGAGAGAGACAGGGAGAGAAAGAGACAGAGATAGACACAGAGAGAGAAAGAGACAGGGAGAGAAAGAGACAGAGATAGACACAGAGAGAGAAAGAGACAGGGAGAGAAAGAGACAGAGATAGACACAGAGAGAGAAAGAGACAGGGAGAGAAAGAGACAGAGATAGACACAGAGAGAGAAAGAGACAGGGAGAGAAAGAGACAGGGAGAGAAAGAGACAGAGATAGACACAGAGAGAGAAAGAGACAGACACAGAGAGAGAAAGAGACAGAGAAAGAAAGAGACAGAGAAAGAGAGAGAGAAAGAGACAGAGACAGGGAGAGAAAGAGAGAGAAAGAGACAGAGATAGACACAGAGAGAGAGAGAAAGAGACAGAGACAGACACAGAGAGAGAAAGAGAAAGAAAGAGACAGAGATAGACACAGAGAGAGAAAGAGACAGAGACAGACACAGAGAGAGAAAGAGACAGAGAAAGAAAGAGACAGAGACAGGGAGAGAAAGAGACAGAGAGAGAGAAAGAGACAGAGAAAGAGACAGAGAGAGAGAAAGAGACAGAGAGAGAAAGAGAAAGAGACAGAGAGAGAGAGAGAAAGAGACAGAGAAAGAGACAGAGACAGACACAGAGAAAGAGACAGAGACAGACACAGAGAGAGAAAGAGACAGACACAGAGAGAGAAAGAGACAGACACTTTCCTAGCCTGTCTCACCACATATCCGTAATGAACCTAGACTATCTCACCGGGCCAGGTGAAACTACCTAAAACAAGCAACTATGTGCTGGAGCCCACGAGTGAAAATTATTAATGCTACCATGTATTTGTGTTAGTATTTAAGATAGAACGTTGATATTCTTAGTGCAAATAGAGTAGGCTGCGAGCTTGTAAATGCTACAAACAGATTTTCTTAATGAGCCTTAGTTTGGAAATTTTTTATTGCGTACTTGTAGAAGAAAAGTAATGTATTCCCTTAGCGGGTGGGATGTGTTTAGTGGCGTAAAATATATATGGTGAAATGTAATTATATTTTTTTTCTTCAAATTTAAATATCTCGAGAAGTAAAGCCCAAGAAGATTTTCTTTTAATACCAGTAGAAAGGCCTTGTAATGATTTACCGTCAGTATACGTGGAGGATTTCTATAGTCTCAAGACTGTCTGACGTGTTAGTTTTGCGACTTGAGGTTACTTTTGTGATACTTTTCGATGATACGTTTAAGTTCGACACTTGTTTTTGAGTGCAACTGCACAAGACTCTGACGTGTTATTTTTCGATGATACGTTCAAGTTCGACAGTTACTTTTGTGTACAACTGCACACAAGACCGTCTTGAGGTTACTTTCGGATGTTACGTTGCGTGACGAAACCTCTATATTCTTTTTACGGTGCAGTCTTAGCGAATGACAGTGAGGATGCTGTTCTATAGATAAGGGTGTGTAGTAATGTAAATATGGGTTTGCCGGGAGGATTTCGCCATCGGGATGCGTGACAAAATCTTTTTAGCCTTGTTAGGGAGGCAGAAGTGCAAGCGGTTCGTAGCGAGAGTACTGCTGCTGTTCTGTTGATTTGAGTGTGGAAAGATATAAATAAATAAATCTTGGTTTTTGGTGTCACCTCTGAAACTAAGTTAATCCAAATATATTTTACAAGGATATTACGTACTGAACACCAATATCATATTCATTACGCTTTTAATGTGGAAACGAGAATTGAACCTAATGCTATAAGTGGGAAATTGTAGTCTTCGTTTTCGCTGCTACTTTGAGAGAATGGATCCAAGTATGTCCTCAAGATTTATATACGGTATGATGTTTGCTATTTAAGTGACTAATAGCTACCCCCGCCGATTACCCGCGCTTGTAGAGTCATAGCTACCCCCGCCGTTTACCGGCGCTTGGTCTGGTGCAATCGTCTATAGTTGTAAAGTATATCAGAAATAATGTTAGCAAGTCAAAAAATTTAACAGAAAATTTACAAGTCCAAAATAGAAACATGTCTGTCTTGTGGAAACGAGAATTGAACCTAATGCTATAAGTGGGAAATTGTAGTCTTCGTTTTCGCTGCTACCTTGAGAGAATGGATCCAAGTATGTCCTCAAGATTTATATACGGTATGATGTTTGCTATTTAAGTGACTAATAGCTACCCCCGCCGATTACCCGCGCTTGTAGAGTCATAGCTCTACCCCCGGCGCTTGGTCTGGTGCAATCGTCTATAGTTGTAAAGTATATCAGAAATAATGTTAGCAAGTCAAAAAATTATGCAGAAAATTTACAAGTCCAAAATAGAAACATGTCTGTCTTGTTTTTATACACCTTCATGAAAATAGAAACCAACAGCCACTGCTGTACGCGAGTTGAGATGGAAAGTAAAGTGTGGAGTTGAGTATGGACAGCTCTAAGTAAAGGCTTGCCGTGAGGGTCTCGCCATCAGGCTGCGTGACGAAACCTCTATAGTCTTGTTAGGGAGAAGTCTTATTATTATTAGCTGGTCACTACTGTGAGGAGGCTGCTCTGTAGAGCAGAGTGTGAACAGATATAAATAAAGGCTTGCCCGGAGGATTTCGCCATCGGGTTGCGTGGCGAAACCTCCAGCCTTGTTAGGGAGGTAGAAGTGTTGTAGAATAGTGTAGTGTAATGTAATGTAGAAAGGTGTAAGTAAATAAAGGCTTGCCGGGAGGATTTCGCCATCGGGTTGCGTGGTGAAACCTCCAGCCTTGTTGGGGAGGGAGAGGTGGTGCTGCTGCTGCAAGCTGCTCTGTGTGTAGTGTAATGTGGAAATAAAAAAAAAGGCTTGTCGGGAGGATTTCGCCATCGGGTTGCGTGACGAAACCTCCAGCCTTGTTAGGGAGAAGTCTTAGCGGATCGCAGTGAGGATGCTGCTCTGCCGCCCACAACACCCTGACCGGTACGTAAGTCGTCTGCGAACGATTCGGTACGACACATCAGCATTCGGGTGTTCTCTACTAGGGAAGGGAGAGCCGGAGCCTGTTTGTCGAGACTCTCCCGAATTCCCTCTGCACGGGTCCATATTCTGGCCCCGCCCGCGAACGAGCGGGGAACAAATCTCTCGAAAAACAATGGTGACCATCCCGATGCAAGCCGTACGCGGTATCGTTGGTCATCCAGCCGGGATTCTGCCTTAGAGGCTTTCAGGCATAATCCCACGGACGTAGCCTCGCTCCACTGGCCGATCGACCAAGAGCGGAACCATATGTCCGGACCTGCCGTTCCTCTCGTACTGAGCAGGACTGCTGTATCAACGACATAACTGCCAACAGTAGGGTAAAACTAACCTGTCTCGCGACGGTCTAAACCCAGCTCACGTTCCCTTTTGATGGGTGAACAATCCAACGCTTGGTGAATTCTGCTTCACAATGATAGGAAGAGCCGACATCGAAGGATCAAAAAGCGACGTCGCTATGAACGCTTGGCCGCCACAAGCCAGTTATCCCTGTGGTAACTTTTCTGACACCTCTTGCTTAAAACTCATAAAGTCAAAAGGATCGAT
>JAXIVD010008633.1:0-17051 GCA_036785275.1 Cancer borealis | reverse complement strand
GTGAGGTGAGGTGAGGTGAGGTGATCAGAGGAATACTAAATGAGTTTCCAAATAAGGTTGATTCTCTCTCTGTTCCATAGCATCCCTGTTTTGCCTTAACTTGTCTAATGCAGTTTGTAGTATTATGATTTTAACTTTAACTCTCTCTCTCTCTCTCTCTCTCTCTCTCTCTCTCTCTCTCTCTCTCTCTCTCTCTCTCTCTCTCTCTCTCTCTCTCTCTCTCTCTCTCTCTCTCTCTCTCTCTCTCTCTCTCTCTCTCTCTCTTCGTTCCCTGTTTCCTTCCTTCTTTCGTTCACTCTCCCTCTTTCCCTGCCTGACCCTCGTTGCGTGTTTAAATGAAATACATAATTCTTGCACCTTCTACCCTCCCCCCCTTCGAGCACCATTCATAACGGGATGGTGTGCGTTAAAGTCGTGCATGTATGTTGTGGTGCATTATTATGTGCGTAAAATGTATAGGTTTTCTCAAGACACACGTTGTAGTAGTGTCTAAAAACTATTTGCATGGATGGAGTGTGTGTAACATTTGTCAATTTTCCTCTGTCGTGAATGCAAAGTTTTGACGAGATAGGGCTGACCTCGCCTCAATTGGACCTAACTTTGTGGACTAACACTAACTTTGTTGCACCGATTTTTATTTACTGAAGCAACAATGTACAATTCCTTCCTCGTGCTGCTTTCAATCCTTCCGCCTTCCTCTTCCCTCCCTCGTAACCTTTCATGGAAGCACCAACAGACATCTGAGACGCCGCGCCACTGTCATATCTGCGTCCCTTACAATGGATCCAAGGCGTGGGGTCTTTGTAGGCAACGGAAGGGTAGTTTTTACGGCTGGCCTCACTCCGGGTTATGGCAGCTTGGCCGGGGCTGGAGGCTGAGACAAACTACCTTGACAAGGGAAGGTAATCTATTGGAGCAGCGGCGTGCATCATAAACCCTTTCACCCTGAGCCTCTGCAACGCCCCTGTCACCCTGTCACCACGCGTCAACGTTTTCAGGCGACATTTAGATTGTTTGGTCCTGTCTCCTGCACGTCTCCCTTTGCTGATGATTGGCGACGCTACATCACCACACACACAACAGGAACAGCTGTGTGTGTGGTGTGAGCCAGATGACCCCAACCAGACTCGAACCAAGGCCCACAAACTTATAATTTAATATGTTACCCACTCCACCACCGAACCATATCTGCAACACTCCTTAATGCACAGTACATTTTTCATATATGCATTGTACACAAAACACAGCATAGGTAACCGAACACACCAATGATAAAAATCAGGAATGAGTATCACGATTGTAACAACGAAAAGGCCAACCAATAACCACGATTTATGCCAAGGCCAGTCAGTAACAGCCGGCGTTTAATGGTTCGCTGGACATCAGTAATGTAATATTATTAGTTCAGCTCCAATCAATATCACATTAGCCATCACCCTAAAACTGTGTTGCCTCCATTCAGCCCCATAGTGAGCAGAGTGACAGCATGGGGAGCAACACACTGATATAGTAACACATCTAGAGTCTTCGTAAGGTCTGCCGCAGTGTGATCGGTGGAGGTGAGTCCTGTCAGTACGAAGCCAAGTCCTGGATTGCTGTGATGCGATTTAAGGCTCAGTGGAACCTTTGGTGAGGAAGGTAAAGGCTTTGTGATGGAGTCTCAGTAAAAAGGTGAAGTCTGAAGGGAAGGAGATGCCATGAGGGGCGTCGTACATCCTAAACTTCATTCCTTACCTCACCCTAACACAGTAATCAGATTTTGTTTACAACTTTTATTAACTAGAAATATAGTAACAGTTTTTTCTCGCCAAAAAGAAAAAAAAAATCATACAGTGGTGCCCAGCAAGGCTACATTATGACTCCATCCCTGGCTAGACTGTCTGTGCTGGTGCCTGACAGACGAGCTCACCACCACATGCACGATGCTCTGCGGCGCCGCTAAACAACAGGTAGGTAATTAGGTGCCGCTCAGGTGACAACGGAAGGGCGGCTGGACGGGCTAAACCACCGCCACAACCAATTTACTCAGCGTGGCCGCAATTTCCCTTGCGCCATAAATAATATCTCTTTCACTTTACTGAACAAAGTGAGAATACATCGCATGACTCAGCGGGTGTATCATCAACACCCACACGCGCAGGAAATGACATCTAAGTTACACACCCAACTATGTGAATACGAGAAAAAAATGAAAATTGAGGATCACAATTTCTTTTTATATCTATTAGGTGTAAAAGTTGAGGGAATCGCACCATTACGCAGCTCGTTTATGGCGCAGCGCTGACACCCGATCAAGTTTTACGGCGCATTCCCTCCTCAAGGGGTGTCGTTGGGCTCTTAAGTAAGTTGTGTGGAGGCGGCACGCACAGGTACACCTGCACGCACGTTACACCTGCCTTCCAAGGGGGGGAGGGGAGGAAAGAGAGAGTGAGAAGGGAGGCAAGGAATAGCAAGATAACTATGAAAAAACAACTAATCCCCCAAAAAATAAAATCTGTTGCCGCCAAACTCACCTTTATTAAGGCTTAAAATACCTCTGACTTTATTATTGATTTTGATGAGGTACAAAAGGATTGATTGTATTGTGTGTGTGTGTGTGTGTGTGTGTGTGTGTGTGTGTGTGTGTGTGTGTGTGTGTGTGTGTGTGTGTGTGTGTGTGTGTGTGTGTGTGTGTGTGTGTGTGTGTGTGTGTGTGTGTGTGTGTGTGTGTGTGTGTGTGTGTGTGTGTGTGTGTGTGTGTGTGTGTGTGCGTGCGTGTGTGTGTGTGTGTGTAAGGCAATCCTCTTCACTCATTAGGTCACGTTAACAAGGCACACGGAGGTGATACATACCTAACGAGAGTCTGGCGAGAAATGTAAAAAAAATATCACCACATTTTTCCTCGCGAGTAACAAACGATTAAACGTAAAACAAGAGTAAAACCACATTAGAGAATTCCTTAAAAGTGTTCATGTGAGGCGTTGCAGCGAGCAGCCGTCACTGAGCCTGAGCCGAGAATGCTAAGCTCGGCGTCAACTTTACTTTAGTCTCGTTGGAATGTAATTGCTTGAGCCGAGTGCACGTGATATGAGCATTGCGTTGACTCTCACTTTCACTCTCACTCTCACTTTCACTCTCACTCTCACTCTGACTCTCACTCTCAGCTGTGTGACGCTCGGATTTGTTTTTGTTGTTTTGTTTACACTCTGACCCGTGTATAATGCTTGGCTATATTGCATAACCTCTTTAGACAAGTCAAAGTACCCACGTAGAGGTATACACGTGGGTGCTATTGAATGATTTGATTGAAAGAAGGAGTGAAATATGTTGGAAAGAAGTGACAGCTACACACACTAAGTTCACAGCGTTACACTCTTGCTATGTGTGTGTGTGTGTGTGTGTGTGTGTGTGTGTGTGTGTGTGTGCTGCCTTGAACACGACAGACATGACAAGAGTGAGATGACTGAGTAGAAGACACACACACACACACACACACACACACACACACACACACACACACACACACACACACACACACACACACACACACACACACACACACACACACACACACACACACACACAGACTGAATTAATATTTTTTTGGTGTGCTTGTCATCAGCTTTCCTGGCGTGTACCCGGCCGCCTCTGCAACACAAACTGGGCGATGCTTCACACCTCCGCCGCGGGGAAGACAAGTGACTCTAGCAAGGAGGGGTGGGAGGTGGGGGCGTCCGGCACTGAATCAAGGCCAGAATTATTCCAAGAAGACTAAAATTAGCATATGGAAAATAGCCGTCTTTTTTATATCACAAATTCAAAATTTTCTCACAAATATTTGTTTTTCGTTAAGGTAGTTTAAGTTAGGTTGGATATCTTACTGTTTGGAATTTTTATTTAGTGACACTATATATTTATTCATATATCGTAGTAGTGAACGGTGTGTGCAGCTGTATGGGTGAGGCACGACAGCTGAATGGTGGTGAGAGAGGCGGGAGTCTGACGTTACAAGGTTCGTGTGTGTTCGAACATTGATTCACAAGAAGAAACAGTTGCAGCAAGACACTATCTCACTGACGGACGTGAATCTGAATCAACCTACATACACTTCTTTTGTCCACACCAGTCTAGCAGAGATGACTGAACTCAACTCTGCTAGTGGTACCGGAAATCACTGAGCTGAAGTCACGAATAAACCCATTGAACTGTCCCCGCATCAAATTGGAGATGAAAGAAAAACCTACTCTCTACCTCAGTGAATTCCTCCCGTCCCAAAGCAAAGGAATACACGGGAGGAAATCTTTTAGTCTCTCACGTGGACTGGACAGACAGACGTTGGTGTGTGCGGGTCACTGGACGCATCACCATTATCAGCCTCACAACCTCAGCTCTCTCAGAACTATACAGATTAAAGTGGCAGGGAAGAAACGTTTTGCTATATGGAACGTTTATTCTTCCTCGCCTCACACTAAGTTCTCTACACACCATTTTTTTTTCTTTTTATTCGTGTTATTTAAATATTATGTTTTTAGATTCATGCACGATACAAAACAATGCATATTCGTTAATCTTTTAATATATACATACAAAGAGGAACGTATATAAGCCATGAGAGAGGAAGAGAGAAAAAAAAAAAATCTCACCCATAAGCTTTGAGGTATCTTTCTTAGAATCGTAAACAACTATATATCTTCTCATAACACAGAGACGACCGTTCAAACCTCTCATCAAACAATCTAATAAACATACAACACCGATCCTTCCAACACCGCTAAACACAGGACAAAACACATTAGTAAAGCATAACACCATAACATATTAACACTTGGGGTACATGCTATATCTGTCTCAGGGAGGGAAAAGCTGCTACACTCTTTTACCTGATCCTTCCTTCTAACTACACCTTCGCCCCCAAGCCTCACCTTCCTTGCCCTTCTATCACTGTTAGGCACGCTGGGTTCGGTTCTTGCGGCCTTCACTTACACGCTAACTCTTGCCTCTCCCGCTTCCTCACTTCCTTACCTCCCAAAAAAATAACTCTCTCTTTTCTCCACCTAAACTTTTGCTTCCGCTGGTCAGGTTTGTGTGAAGAACAGCGTCATGGGATTTGGTCTTGCCATGAGTTGTTTTCTTTATTCATTTTTTTTCATGACAAATGGATGAATACCAATTTGTTGTGTCTTTTTATTCACTTTTTTTTTATGATGATGAATGGACGAATGCCAAATTGTTTCTTACATCACAAAGTCTACTTGCCATTAGCATAGGAGTGATGTGTGTGACGTGACAACTGGCCGTTACATGTTTTCATTTGTCTTGAACTCGTCACTCTCACGTTACGAGGAAAATGTGGAACTGTGAATATTTTTTTGACATTCTCTTTGGTTCGGACGACAATTTTGGAACATTATCCCGCCCCTGAGCTAGTCCACACAGCCCATGCCCCTGAACCACTCCACACAGCCCCTGCCCCTGAGCCCACGCCCACTCAGCACCCTTGCCGCCAAACAACATATGGGTGTAGCCTCGACATGTGATATTTTAAAAGTGAATTCGAACCTGAATGGGTAACTATTTTCTGGAAATGAATATGCATCGCAATGATTACAAATTGCACCAAACTGGTGTGTCCACAGGATGAAAATGAAATAATAACCTGAAACTGAGTGTACCTTCCCGAGTGTTCCTGGAAATACTACAATAATACTACTAACCCCTCCTCCATGCCTACCCACGCCCCCCTGCACCCTAGCACCCCACACATGAAGGGGTTGCAACACTCACACCCTCGCACACTGTTCCTCCTCCGTGATAGTGCGTAATAATTCACCAGGTTACTTGCAAACTTCCTTCACATCCCCTCTTTCCCTGCCTGGTCCTACTTCTATTCCCCTTCTCCCTACCTCACCTTCATGTAGCTACTCCTTGCCTTCTCCCAGTCTACATTATCAAGCTCTTTTCCCTCCACAAGTCTCAACTCTTCAATAATATAAGCGACATGACCACAACACTGCAGACCCCGCCACACCTTCCCCCTTAGCTCACCTTACTTCATCATGGTGAGGCCACAAGACAGGACGACCAGCGATGGAATGACGAGCGAGTTGATGCGACTGAGGAGCATGAGACAAGGTGAAAACAGATACAAGGAAAGATACAACGTACAAACTGCTACGGGAACACTGCACGTAGTAAGTGAAGGGATGATAAAAAGAGAGATACATAAGGTAGGAGTGAGCGAGTTAACAATTTTTAGAGTGTAACTTTTTTAAAATGTCACCACCAATGAAACTACTCGCAAAAATATGTTAAAACCCAACGATAACAAAACAAAACATTTCCAACTTCAAATCTAGCATCGAACTCAATGGATGGTAAAAAAAAAAAAAAAATTAGAAGAAAAAAAATACAATACATAATAAATACACTGCCAGAGAGAGAGATAAAAAAAAGAGGAAAATAGAGTAAATTGGGACAAAACTCAGGAGAAAGAAAAACAAGAATGACAGAGAAAAAAAAAATCTGATATCACGACAGACTCCAACAAAAGGCAGCGAGAGGAACGAGGAAAAAGAGAAAGAGAAAGAGAAAAAGAGAGAGAGAGAAAAAAAAAAAAAGAGAGAGGAGGAGGGAAGGGAGCAGTGAGGGAGTACACGGATCATATTCCTAAAAGAGCCTCAGAGTGACGCTTTATTTCCTTACCAAGCGAAGAGAGGAAGGAAGGGAGGAAGTGAGGGAGAGGAGAGGAGAGGAGAGGAGAGGAGAGGAGAAGAGAGGAGAGGAGAGGAAGAGAGGAGAGGAGAGGCGAGGAGAGGAGAGGAGAGGCCGGGGCATCACCCACTCAACAAGGGATGCCAAGGGAGACGGAAAGCCGTGACGTGACAGCATAACACAAACAGGACAGGACGAAACTTTTTTTTAGGATTTATGGTAATGGTTAAGAGAGAGAAAAACAATGCGAGATACACACACATACACACATACATACATACATACATACATACATGCATACATACATATACAAACACCCTCCAATAGCCTCAAGTCAACACACACGTCATGACTCCACAAAGAAACGCGAGAAAATAATGTATATTTTTTTTCTTTCCCTCACAAGGATAAAAAATGGAGCCAAGATACAGACTGACACACACACACACACACACACACACACACACACACACACACACACACACACACACACACACACACACACACACACACACACACACACACAAAAAAAAAAAAATAAATAAAAATAAAAACACACACACAGACACATACACACACTTTTCCATTTTCCCGATTTGAGTTTATTTTTTCGTTTTCAATTTCCCCATAAAAGAAGTAAAAAAAAAAAAAAAAAAACTCAACAGGTACATTCATAAAAGAGGAAAATGTGCAGGTTTTACGCCACTTCAATAGAGGGATGACGTAAAGTTACCAATTCCCTGCAAATGTATCCATGCCAACCGACACATGAGAGGATAGGGAAAAAAAGAAGAAAAAAAAAGAATTAACCTTATGAGTACGATATAAAACGGACTGTGAAACGGGAAAAAAAGGAGAGAAAAAATATACAGAAAATGAAGGTGAAAAAAACAAATGCTAACCCCTTCCCCTCCCCCTCCCATCCTCCCCCCCCCCCTCAGCCCATTGTGTAACTCAAGATGAATAAATTAGAGTATCGAAGGCTGGGGACGAAAAAATGAGTGAAAAATGCTTCGCCGTCCCTTCGTTAGCGGGACTGTAGGCTCCGTTGACGCGGTGACTCCCACCCAAAAGGTGCCACGCCAGGCCTGGGATGAACGGGGAGTCTAATTAAGGGCAAGGAAGGTTCCCTTGTCACTTGACGCCGCGAGGAGAAAAGTTTTATGGTTGATTTTAACATTTCTGAAAACAAACTACAATCAACTGTGACTTGCTGTGTCTCCATCACTTTTATTTTACTTATATTCACCACACGAACAGTGTGACCCCACGATGGGCGTCCGACCAGTGCCACCCCCAGGGGCTCAGCGCGCGGCCACCAGGGATGGGCGGGGGAGGGACGCCCCTTTACCCCTGCCATCCAGTTTCCTTCGCCTCGCCAAGGATCTCGAGGCGACTCACGGACGAGTAAAAAAATATCGTCATTCCAAGTCAATGTAAAAGTTAACGTTTTGAAGGTGGAACGTAAAAAACAATTTTGATGTTGATAGAAACTATCAGTTCCCTTGAGAGGCGAAGGAACACCTCAGATGTCGTAACTTTTTAACTGCCTATCACACTTACTCGGCTCAGTTGCTTTACAAACTTTATTGAAATAAAAAGTCCTCACAAACATTAATATTTTAGTATTTTCTTTACATTTTCTGTGAAGATGTAAAGAATTTCATTACGCTTCTCGATGCCTCTGGAGTCAAGAATGCGATGAAGGACAAACAACAACAAGGCTTCCGTTGTTGTGTGTATTCATACGACATTAAGAACTAAGCTTAATATTTAATGTAAATATATATTTCTTTCTTTTCATCTACACACACACACACACACACACACACACACACACACACACACACACACACACACACACACACACACACACACACACACACACACACACACACACACACACACACACACACACATCGTAATCCTCAACAGCCTCATTTCCTCCGTCGCATCTTCTTCCCCTTTTCGCCTTTCCTTTCCCTCTCATTCTTCCCTTATCTCACTGTGCATCGTTTACTCTCATCTTCCATCTCTACTAACCCCTTTCCTTTGCAATCTCTCTCTCTCTCTCTCTCTCTCTCTCTCTCTCTCTCTCTCTCTCTCTCTCTCTCTCTCTCTCTCTCTCTCTCTCTCTCTCTCTCTCTCTCTCTCTCTCTCTCTCTCTCTCTCTCTCTCTCTCTCTCTCTCTCTCTCTCACACACACACATTTTTTCTATCCTTTCACCCATTCCCTCCCTCCATTCCTCCCCTTCCCCCTAACCAATAGTTCGCTCCGCCACAATAGCTGTCTTGCCACCCACCGCTGCCCCCGCCAACCAACGCTTCCCCTTCGTTAAGTATGCAAAGTCTCCTGTTGTCCCGCATGCCCACTCCGTCACGAAGTAGCAGGGTGGGTGGTGTGGTAGGGGTGGGGGCCAACATTAAGCTGCAACAAAACGGCTCTTCTTTCTTCCCTGGTAACTGCGCTCTAAGGCTGCCTTGTGTACCCTTCCGCTTCTTGCTAATGCTTACTGTTATCTGCCTTCCCTCAGGGCTTGATCTCCTTGTTGTCATCCCCTTCCCCTTCCCTCTCTTCCCTCCCTCACTCACTGGCTTCTATTACCCTTCGTCCCATCTTCAGGTCTGGCTTCTCTAGTGGTCCTTGTGTTGCCTGGCCTCGTTCCTGCTATTGTTTGTTTCCGTCTTCACGATAATAGGCACATGACGACAAGGGTTTGCGTCCTCTCGTCACTAGAATATTCAATACCTCATTTATTTTTCACTCGCTATTTCCTCTTCCTCTTCCTCCTTCCCCCCTTAAAGGCTTCTCGTTGGACTTGAGACTCAGACGGAAGAGGAAAAGAGAAAAAAATATCATCATATAATGTTTCCTTTGATGTTTATCCCTTCGCATCGATTCTACCCTTGTCGTGCTTCACTCGCTACAAACACGGTCATTTATCATTACACCGTCATATCCCCCGCGTCATTCCTTCCTCAATAGGTCTCAGTACCAACCAAGTCTGCTACGGTATGGAGGTCACTGTCAGGGTAGAGAGACTAGTGCGTTGCTTCCACCTCCTACTGACACAAACATCAACTCAAAGCCAGTTCTGAGAATACTTCCAAGGATTCTGAGCGGGACGGATGTAGGAAGGATTGAAGAAAGGAGACGTGGGATACAGGAGAGGATAGGTAGATAAGTATAAGTAGTGGAAGGAGGATTCAAACCGCTATTACAGTGACAAGTGGTATTTAGTTAATGTTAATTGCTCCGGCTGTAGTAGTAGTGGTGGCAGTAGTGACAAATTGAGACAGAGAATGGTATAGAGTTGTAATGACGCCATGCAAACCATACATCAGTAACACCGACCACAAACACTCCTCCTGGTATCTTCTCCCTCCTTCCCCCTCTCCCGCCCAGCATCCCTCCCTCCACCGCTTCACCTCATCACAGTCGCGGGCAAACAAGCCACACACTCACTACCCTCGCTATTAACTCCACGAGGCACACACGGTAAACATTCGGCATGCAAACACAGCCACCGCCAGTTAATAGCACACCTCGTACCCACAATGCACAGACTTCCCTTAGCGTTGCGTCTGCCCTGCGTTAATACCTTTGAGAATATACATGAAGTGCGGGTAAGGCGAGGCGTGAAGAGGTGGCAGGTAAGGTTATACAACACGAGAGAGGGAGAAAGGGAGAGAGAGGGAGTTAATGGTCTGAGAATCACTCTATATCGGCGCTAATTAGTAAGGTTATATATGTATTACGTGGTTTTGATGGTACTGTTTACGTGAAGATGAGATAACGATGCTGTCTCCTCCACCCAGCTCCACCTTCCCTCTTCATCCACCTCCACCTTCCCCCTTCACCCATCGCCACCTTCACCCTTCACCCATCGCCACCTTCCCCCTACATCCAGCGACACCGTCAAGCCCTGTAACATGTAAACTCGCCGGGGAAACATTTCACCATCAACGAAATTAAAACTTTATCGTGCATCCAAATTTGAAATAATATGATGGAATATTTTTTTTTTCCACTTCCCCTCCCGGATATACATATAAAATTGATCCTTAAAAACTATGAAAAAAAGGAAAACCGGACGCAATACGAGCACAGGATTGGGGACGGCTTGTGCTGGGGAGTGAGTGCATGGGTGACACAGGCTGGGGAGAGAGAAGGCAATGGGAGAGGGGGATACAGGAAGCAAGACACCCTGGAGAAGAGGAAAGAGGTGAAGAAACTTGCAGAAGGGTCAAGGTGAGGGAGGGAATGAAATGGGGGGGAGGGGGAAGGATGAAAGGGTGGCGGTGAAGAGATGTGACAGGGTGGAAGATGTGTAGCATGCAAGATACACACACACACACACACACACACACACACACACACACACACACACACACACACACACACACACACACACACATACACACACACACACACACACACACACACACACACACACACACACACACACACACACACACACACACACACACACACACACACACACACACACACATAGTTACAAATACACACACAATTAGCATGTGAATACATAAAATTTATTGGACAATGACTCTAATTTAATTAGACCTACTTATCAGTGTTCATACCAGAAACGCAGCCACCCACACGCGTGTAGAATGAGGCAACAGATGCAGCTAATTTGTGGGGATAAACCAACCACTATTTCCTTGTTATTAGTGAAATCCATTTAGCAACACTCAAATTATAGGCGGAGGATAAGTCTTATTTCTGTCTGTCTTTATGTCCGTCATAATCGGATGAACTTGCTGGAAATAAATAAATTATATATATATATATATATATATATATATATATATATATATATATATATATATATATATATATATATATAATGAAGTCAAAGCGTCAGAATACGAGATGAGGGGTATATTTCAATGCTTCGGATTGGGACAGCTGCGTGCCTGTCACACCTGTAGGTTACTTCACCTTCCTTACAGGTGTTCATTCGCTGATGTACAGATGTGTCATAACTTTCCTTACACGAGCAAGACGCACGCGGCTCAGAATGGTGTAGTACCAACCTGGAAGAAACTCGGAAACGATGGCTTGGGAATTCTTCTTTTCTTGAGACAAACACAAAGTCCTGTGTTACGCACAATCCTGACCCAAAGGACACAGCCACACCCTGTTGACATGCACGCCCATCCCGTCTCTGAGGACACGAACATAACCGCCCTCAGAGTATACACCTTCACACACTAAAGCAAGGCAAGTGTTAGCTTCTCTCGCCTCGAATGTTGCGGTGATGAACAACAGACACACACACACACACACACACACACACACACACACACACACACACACACACACACACACACACACACACACACACACACACACACACACACACACACACACACACACACACACACACACACACACACACACACACACACACACACACACACACAACACGGACCCAAAAAATACACTGCATATACAACTGCGGGAAGCTAACATCTGCTATGAAGAAAAGAGAAAAAGAAGAGAAAAATAACACCAATAACCAGTGTTTCTTACTACAGAAACAGAGGGACGGAGAAGAAAAAGTCAAGCAAACACACACTCCAAACCACTCCAAAAAATTTCAAAAAGGGTCTACATACATGAGAGAGAGAAAAAAGAGAAAGAGAGAGAAAAAAAAGAGAGAAAGAAAGAGAGAGATACATTGTGAGCAAAATCAACATACGTGAAAGGATTAATCACATGAAACAAACAAAACAAATAATGATCATTACCACAACACGGCATGAACAGCCTCGCAATAAAATGAATGAATGCAAACACATTCCATCCTCGTCCTGCCTCGTCCTGCCTCGCCCTGCTGCACGTCCCCCCCCTCCCCCGCCCCCCCCAACATCACACAGCTGGAGTGTTGATGATAACTACTTCCAACCTTCATTTACCTCCATAATTATAACGTAAATCTTCATAAATCAATGACATGCGTTGAAAAATCGAAAACTTCAGGATGTAGCGCAACGTGAAATTATATGTATTAATATTTTGTTTCACGCAGGTGTGTGTGTGTGTGTGTGTGTGTGTGTGTGTGTGTGTGTGTGTGTGTGTGTGTGTGTGTGTGTGTGTGTGTGTGTGTGTGTGTGTGTGTGTGTGTGAAAATAATCCTCCTTTACTTCTTTGCACACTCCCTCTATCAGTACTTCAACCTGACCTAACCTACTGACACACACACACACACATACACACCCACACACACACACACACACACACACACACACACACACACACACACACACACACACTCACACATATATGTTTCTTTCTTTTATGTTTTGTCTTGATCCTCTTGACAGTGAGCCTCGTAATCCCTACCAGCTGCCACCAGGTTGTGAGTTTCCTTTGAGGTGCGTCAGGCAGCAGACAAATTATCTATTATCCACAGGTAAATTTCCAGCAGGTGCCAGACGTGACGAATATCAATCATCATTATGTTTACTCTTTCTTATATTTTCGTAGTGTTTTTAACTCTATTTTCTGTATGTTTTCGTTTATTTTTATTTTTATAGTTTTTGTTAACGCTAAGTTACATCTCTCGGTTTTTATATTTTTTCATTTTTTTTGATGTTATTTCTTTGATTTTTTAATATTTATTCATCTTATATTTGTTTCCTTAGCATAGAAAACGTTCACCCTACAACCATCTTCCTCCCTTCCTCTGACACTCTTCCTTATAATAACACCTTTCCTTCCTTCCTTCCTTCTTCCTTCCTTCCTTACTTCCTTCCTTCCTTCCTTGTCTCTCGTGGTTCAACGTAATCCTTCTCTTTCTTATTCTTCCCTCTTTCTCTTTTTTATTTTTTTTAACTGCAAGTCGTCTGTACACACCTGCCTCCCTCCGCCAGTCCCATTCTCTTTCTTCCTTACGTTATTTCCTTCCAGTAATCAATCTCTCATTTCATCCCTATCCTTAGCCATTACTTTCCTCCCTCCCTCTCCCGCCCCGCTGTAAGCTACCCAATCATACACACACAAGGAAAGGGGAGCTCTGAAACGTGAGTCTGTGATCGACGATTCTTTTAATTTTTCTTTTTTCCAGTGCGTTTAGTCCACAGTGTTACGTAATTACTGTTGCACCGTTTCTTACATGACAAGGAGCTGAGGAGAGCGGTAGAACTATAGAAAAAATGAGCTGTTGCATCACCACCATCACCAGCCACAAGTTTGAATATTTTCCACAACGCCCAGATGAGTGAAAACAATATATATATAAACAACACAAAATATTCATTAACGCAGAACACGGTAAGGGTAACGTGGATGTCTAACGTCTCTACCAGCAACATGTGGAACATTCTACACCGCCAACTTAGACTGAATGCAGGAAGGGAAAGAGATGGAGGGGAGACGAAAGGAAGGTAGGATATGGAAGGGGCAGAAGAAGAACGAAGGTAAGAGAAGGTACAGAAGGAAGGGGATAATCTTTAAGAAGGGAGGAAGGGAAGAAGGGGAGAGAGAGGTCTAGAGGAAAATAAAGGAGCTTGTAAGTAGAGGTAATAAGGTAGAGCGAGGTAGGGGAGGGAAGAGGACTTAAGAGGACACAAGGAAAGGAAATAATGTGATTACTCATGAAACTTTGGGAACGTATAAGCCACTGATTTCCTCTTTACCATTATTGCTTTCTCTCTCTCCTCTCTCTCTCTTCTCTCTCTCTCTCTCTCTCTCTCTCTCTCTCTCTCTCTCTCTCTCTCTCTCTCTCTCTCTTCTCTCTCTCTCTCTCTCTCTCTCTCTCTCTCTCTCTCTCTCTCTCTCTCTCTCTCTCTCATCTTCTTCCTCCTCCATGTCCAGTTCCTCTTTTTTCTACTTTTCGTTACATTCTTATAAAATGTTGTCTGACAAAAGTTTCAGTTCCGGAAAATAAACTCGCGATGCTATTTTGTTATAAAGGACAACGTGGAAAACTTTGAAATTTGGGAAAGATAGAAAAAAAAAAAAAATCTTCCCACAGTTACCAGGAAATAAATAAATAAATGGCGTCTTTGTGTGTGTGTGTGTGTATATATATAGGAGGAGGAGGAGGAGGAGGAGGAGGAATAGGAGGAGGAGGAGGAGTATTTCAAAGTTTCTAGTTTAAGTTTTTAAGGAGACATTATACTCCCTCCATGTTCTGACAGTCTACAAGTCCTGAACACTTATACGTATTTCCTCTTTATATCCTTAACACGTCTCCCTCTCTCCCAACACGACCTATGAACACAGAATATTCACTCATCCCTAACAACAGGCGACACACTTGAAAATATCCAACAACAGTCACACAGTTTTACAAGTTTACTAAAGAACAACTGCTATTTTATGATCCTAAGTTTGGTGGTTAAGCTGATAATGCAATGTTTGATGGAAGGCAAGGCAAGGCAAGTCAAGGCAAGTCAAGGCAAGACAAGGCAAGGCAAGGCAAGGCAAGGCAAGGCAAGGCAAGGCAAGGCAATATAATTACACAAAAGAAACATACTCTTAATCTGGCACTGTACCTTATCAGACGTGAGACAGGCAGGAGGATTGGTCACACCGCGTCCCACCTCACGGGCTGTCCTGCAACCAAAACATTAATACAACGTGAACTGTATTGAAGAGAATGATGTGGAGGTGAAATATCTGATGAGTGAGTCAGGGAAGGAGGTGAGGTGTGGAGGGAGGCGAGCTACGGAGGGAAACGAAGCAAAGAGAAGAGGAAGGTGAGGCTAAGAGCAAGGTGAGGTTAGGTTGGGAGGGAGGTGAGGATGGGTTGGGAGGTAGGTGAGGGTGGGTTGGGAGGCAGGTGAGGTTGGGAAGCAGGTGAAGGTCAGTAAATGAGTAATTAGCTTGGTAGGGTGGGAAGCCTCTGCTTTGCACCCGAGCACCTCAAAGGGCAGGCCAGGAAGGGTTAGACGAAAGGTGAGGGACAAGGAAGTGGTGGTGAGTTGAGTGGCCCAATGCACCCGTCTGTCTGTCTGTCTGTCTGTCTATCTGTCTGTCTGTCTGTCTCTCTATCTTTTTTTCTCTCTCTCTAACAAAGCACTATAACACTTGGTAACAAATGATAGGGGAGCTGGAGCTTATCAATTGTAACTTTTTCAATTAAGGAGTATTATCATTATTATTACAACTATCATTATTATTTTGTTATTATCATTATCATCCTCATCATCCTCATCAACAGCAGCTCTACATCGCCAGTCAAGTGGAGGACTAATGAGAAACAGTTTTGTGTCTATGACCTGTATTGATTTGCTTCATGAAACAACCTTCTTGATTCACCATTATGTTTTTTTCACTACAACCCTAACTCTCCACTCCCAAGGTAGCCGAGTACAGCCTATCAAGAGTCGTGATTTTTCTGATCGTACGTACACCGTCGACCTCGCTAGTCTGTTTCCTCTTCCCGCATAAAGGCAATACCGTAGTTTTGAAAGTAACGAAGAGGATCTTAAGTTGTACTCTCATGTCTATCTCGTCAAAGAGTCTATTTGCCTTTCAATTCATCTCCTTTAAGGGGTCCCATAAAAAGTGGCACGTGGAGGTCTTCAATGGCTTGTTATATCCTTCAAATACTTGTTTACGTTACACAAATCCAATAGGAGGAAACATTCTTTGGAGAGCACTACGTGAACGCACTTGGCGGCAAACTCCATCCAACAAACAAGCTTGCAAGTAAAAATGAGGTTAATGGTTTCCTATAGGATTCCAGACTGAGTTCCGGCACTAAACTAGGTCACATGTGCACCAAGTATATCACACAGTCAGGAGAATCAGACAATCATTACAGAAAGACACAATAACGACACACATGACTGATTGATTGCTTGATTGATGTAAGGCGTCCCCAAAACATGAATTCACTATGATATGCATGCTGTGTATGGCTCGTTCCAAGACTCGTTAGTGTTACTTCACGGCGCTGTCCTCCCATGTGAAGACCAAGACCAAGACCTAGGCCACGCACCCTTTGAGGGTTAAGGGGACGCGGTCTTTATAACCCTCCTACGATTCAATGCCTTGCTCTGCACTCGTACCTTCACCTCAGCTTCCTTTCTGGATGATCAACTGGCGCTGTGGTATGTGCGAGCAATCACTGGTCTTCCTTAACCCTTTCATGTATTGAGTTTCGTAGATTACACTGTGACAAAATTCTTCATGGTCTTCCTAACGTAATCATCTCACTCGAATCAAGTGTTCAATACATACATACATATACTTATGACTTTATTTTCCACATAACTCATCCCCTTCAATTATCACGCTGTTTTTGTTTTATATTTTTTCTATTTTCTATATCGGTGTAACTATTTCGAACTTCCAGACTGCATACCTTCCCTCCTCT
>JAXIVD010008632.1:15000-17053 GCA_036785275.1 Cancer borealis | reverse complement strand
ATGCCTGTATATTTTTTCTCTGTATTATCATGCAAAGTATTCCATGAAAAAAATAGTTGTATGATTATAAAAATATCTATCCTGAACCACCAAATCATACATATGTATAAGAAACGTGATTTTATTCATAGATAATAAAAATAATAAAAAATGATAATGAAGTGTGATATATTTTTCCTTTACGAATCACGAATCTATCATTAGTAAAAACAGAGAAAAAAATTCCACGACACCAAATAATACGTTCAAAATTAATAGCAAAAAAATAAATACCCTGAAAAAATATATATAAAATAAAAAATCGTAGAGGTTAGAAGTTTATCAAGAGTTTGAGGAGTACCTAAGAAGAGGGAGACTCGCGTTCCCTTATTAAAATTGGCTTTGTTTACGATGAAGCAGGTAATTCCAGGTGTGAGGGAGTGAGGGAGGAGCCGCGTGGGATGAAAGGCGATCACACGAGAGAAGAAAAACTAAATCCTAAAATACACGGAAATAAATAATACTCGTTTAATATTTGTAATAATGAAAAATGAGAGAAATAACGAGATGAGTAAATAAAAAACCATTGAAGAAGATAACCTGTAGATATTTATAACAAAAAAAGTGGATTAGGATACATGACAAACGGGGATTAAGTAATGGATAAGAGATACAAATTATTTAAAGAAATTATCTGACCTAACCACACTTGACCTGACCTGACCTGGAATCAGAAATTTTCTAACGTTAAGAGATGAAAGTCTCATAATACTTATAAAATAAATTTATTACGATTGTGTAGCGAAAAAAAGGGTAAAAAACGAATACAAAAAACTACAAAAAATATAATAATAATACGACGAAGGAGAAGAATAAACGAAGAAGTAAGAAGAAGAAGAAGAAGAAAGGGAAGAAAAAGTAGAAAACAAGATGAAGATGAAAAAATGAAGATGAAGAAGAAGAATAAAAATAAGTACAATCGAACGAAGAGTAGGAACAAGACAACGACTCAACACAACAATAATAATAATAAAAATACAAATATCCAACAACACAACTGTAGCACTTATAGCGAGATGCTTCAGCCCTCTCCCTGCACACTCCTTCAGCCAACCAGCGTCAGTGTCTGGCCTCGCTTCCTTCACCTATTTCACGGGGATGATTGGAGACACTCAGGTAGGACAGGTGAGGGTGTCTTCCTTGCTCACCCTCCTCCCTCAAGGCAAAGTCAGGACGCAAATTAATTTCTCAGTTCCTTCCTACCTTCCTTCCCTTCCCCAAGTGGCTGCTGCAAATGACGAGGCGAAATTACGTCCAGTAAGACCCTCTCTCCTCGACAAATTAAAAAAGGAGAGCAAAAAAAATACGATGGAAATTATGTTTCTTCGAATGTTCACGTCTTTGTAAGAGTACAAAACAGGATGTGCTGCTTAATTACATGGTACGGAATAAAGAGGTTAAAATGTAGTTAATTATGGTTGTAAGAAAGGTTATATTACCTGTATGGTATTAGCAGACACATACACTTGGCGATGTTACTCAGTCTCTTTAAGTACTTGTAAACACACACACGCACACACGCACGCACGCACGCACACACGCACACACACACACACACACACACACACACACACACACACACACATAGGGCATTACCGTGAAAGGCTAATCCTGGGAGGTGCAAACACAGACACAAATCAATGTGAAATTAGATCTCATTTTCATGCAATTTGAATTAATCACAAAAAAGTAAGTTATTTGATAATATTTGGTGTTTGGGAGGATAGCTGAATGAGAAAGAGACAGAGATAGGGAGGAAAGAGAAAGAGAGAGAGAGAGAGAGAGAGAGAGAGAGAGAGAGAGAGAGAGAGAGAGAGAGAGAGAGAGAGAGAGAGAGAGAGAGAGAGAGAGAGAGAGAGAGAGAAAGAAGAGAAAGAGAGACAGGGAGAGGGAGAGCTAGAAAAAATAATAAAGAGAAAGGATATAGCATGATTGTCGCTTGGGTATCGGCTGCTACACGACACAGGTGGGACTCAAAGGGCTTGCCGGAGAGCCATCTTCCTCCCCCGTGGTT
>JAXIVD010008632.1:7500-10000 GCA_036785275.1 Cancer borealis | reverse complement strand
ACTACTAATAATAACAATGATAATAATAATGATAATAACACTGCACTGTCGCTTGCGTGGCTTCTTCGACCAAAACAATGACGCAAATACTACTACCATCACCACCACCATCACCACCCATCACCACCATCACCATCACCACCCATCACCACCAACCATCACCACCACCACCATCACCACCACCACCCATCACCATCACCATCACCATCCCCAGCACCACTCATCACCTGTAAGCACTCCACCATCACCACCCGTCACTCCCCTTCACCCTCCATCACCATCCATTACCACATGACTGACGGAGAGACGGAGGGACGTGTCTGCCACCTTCTATAAGTATGTATATTACAACAAGTATGTGAAGGCCGATAAGTAAGTATGAATAGGGTAATATTTGAGTGTGAATTGACTTGGCTGTGATGATGATGATGATGATGATGATGATGATGATGATGATGATGATGATGATGATGATGATGATGATGATGATGATGATGATGATGATGAATAGGAGAAAATTATATAAGATTACCCTGAAAGAATAAAAAGCAAGAAGCCTATTGGTCTATGAAAATAATATCTACTGAACTTCATACTGAAACAATAATTTACATCTATTACGAAGAATGTTGGCACCAGAATTGACCCTTAAGACACTCCACTAACTACATTTAATTAATCAGATATATTACCATCTAAAATATCGCTTTTGTTGACCATCTGTGAGTCAGTCTTCTACCTACGCATATATTTTATTCCATGTGACCGCAATAAAGAGATCAACTTGTTATGTGAGATCTTATCAAATACCTTATGAAAGTCAAAGTAAATTACATCCCACGGTGCCTGAACAACATAACTCACGTGGAAGTCATTAAAGAAATCCAATAAATGACTAATGTATGATCTATTATTGCGGAGTTATTGCTGGCTTTCTATCACCAGTTTATTAATCAAGAAATGCAACCATCTTATCTGTAAGTATCTTTTCTTAAGCATCAGAGAGGAGGAGGAGAAAGAGTAGGAGGAGGAGGAAAAGTAGGAGGAACAAGCAGGAGGAGGAGGAGGAAGAAAAGAGGAGGAGGAGGAAGAGGAGGAGGAGAAGAAGAGGAAGAGGAAGAGGAAAATGAAGAGGAGGTCAATAATTAACAGCAACACCAACAACAACAATGATAATAATAATAATATAAATAATAATGACAATAACAATAACAACAATAATAATAAAAATAATATGCCAGTTTATCACAACACATCATCTCTCTTTCACATTAATTTTTCTTTAGTAAATAACAAACATACTTTACTCATTGCAAAACATACCCTTCAAGAACAGCAGCGTCGCCACACAACCAATCACACACCGCTATAAGACAGATCGTGATTGTACAGACAGACAGATAGACTCACTGACAACTTTTGCTGCTGTCAATATTTGGTCTCCAATATTTGGTCTCCACGATCAAGTCATCGGTAAATATGAACTCTCAAGCGAGCAAAGACGAGGACAATAATAAGACACCTCGAGGCAGATGACAACACTAGGAAACAGACACAAGGTAAACCCAAGGAGACACTTCAACCCAAAACAAGCCAAAGCAAGCCAAGCCAAACCAAACCATAAGGCACAACACCTTTCAATACCATTATAAACTCTAGAAACAGCAGGGAAGACAGTCAAATAAATGAAAACATACTACTACTACTACTACTACTACTACTACGCAGCCCAATATAATAGATCAAAGTGAAGCAATATGCGAGCCTACACAGGGATTGATGCAGCTCAAACAGCACCTGGAGAAAAAAATTGGGGGTTGGGGGTTGATACGGGTTTTTGGGATCATAACCTTCCCAGCCTGAGGACAAGACAAGCCAACATGAAAAGAGCTCCGTGAAGAGAGACGATACAGTCTATTTCTGCGGGTGAAAAAAATAAGAGGGAGAAGAGGAGGAAGAAAGAGAAGGAGGAGGAGGAGCAGGAAGAGAGAAAAAGTGAGTAGATATGTCTGTGGAATGGAGGGAGCGTGTGGAATGGAGAGAACTGTGGAGGAGATAGTGTAGGTAAGTGGAATGAGGGTGACGTAGTAGAAGAGTGAAAATGAAGTAAAGAGAGAGAGAGAGAGAGAGAGAGAGAGAGAGAGAGAGAGAGAGAGAGAGAGAGAGAGAGAGAGAGAGAGAGAGAGAGAGAGAGAGAGAGAGAGAGAGAGAGAGAGAGAGAGAGAGAGAGAGAGAGAGAGAGAGAGAGAGAGAGAGAGAGAGAGAGAGAGAGAGAGAGAGAGAGAGAGAGCAAAAAAACAGACTAACAGAAACAACTGAAGACAGAGAATAAAATAAAACTTAGACAGGGAGAAACATAATCACAAATAAGCAACTACAAAAATGCATGAACACAGAGAAACACAAACACACACAAAAATGAGACACAGACACAGACACAAAGACGGACAGAGAAATATCAATAGAAACAAAGACAGAAACACAGCCAATAAGAAACACA
>JAXIVD010008631.1:10000-17054 GCA_036785275.1 Cancer borealis | reverse complement strand
ATGACACTCTGTGCGGGCTCGGCCAGTGATAGTAGTGTCGACTGGAGAGGCATGAACGGTGTTGTGGAGGGTGTGTGCTTTCCATGTGCGTGGGAGTGTGCTTTGTGTCAGCTGGGTGCGACTGGACATGGAAGAGGATTACATTCTTTATGTTTGTGGGTTATGCCTTTGTGGCGTGTTGCGGGCCCCACCCTACGGGAAGTGTTGGGGACGTGTCTACGTGACATGTCTGTGTGTTACGCCTTTCTGTCTGGAGACCACGTGTTATCCAGCCAGGAGCCAGGCGTGGCAGGAGAGTGAGAGAGAGAGAGATGAGTTGCCAGCGCGTATTAAGGCGAGGCTTGTTAAATGTTTTATCTTCTTTTCATTCTCCTAATTTTCCTAACTTTCCCTCTTTCTTCTTTGTGTTGCAAGGTATCCTATCTCTTAGACAATTCCTTTCTGCATCCTCTCGTATGTTTGTTGTTGTCCTGCTTCGTCTCCATGGCCTGTAGTGATTTTGTGAAAGAAAGTATCTGATTAGGCTATGTTTGTCGATGCAGCGCGATGTGTGAGAAACACGGCGCGCCGGTGGTGCGATTTCGCATCTCTGCCTGGGCAGATGGGAGCTTGAGGAGACGCCGTGAGAGAATCAGTTAGTCGCTAGTCATCACCAAGAATACCTCGCGCTCTGAGCTCCCCACTAATTGGCATTATTTTGCCTGTAACCTCCTCATATTTAAGCGAGTGGGTTATCTGTTTGGCCTATTAGATAAGGGGTATATTTGTGTAGCTAGACAGCAGGGCCCTGTCTGTAGAGGAAACGGTTACAAGCCAGAGCACAGAGACGAGTGTGGTGACCGTATCATTACCACCTAACTAGCGGTGAACTCCACCTAGAATTTTGTCAGACTGTTCAGTCTCGGGGAAGTAGTTTCGGCGTTGTCTGCGTTTTGTCGGCGTTTTCTGCGTTGTCCGCTTTGTCGGCGTTGTTTGCTTTTTTCAGCGTTGTCTTCGTTGTCCTCATTGTGAGAGAGCCTGTCATCAGGGGCCTCTTGTTTGAGAACACAGACGAGGAGTAATCCCGTCTCAGTGTTGAATAATTACGACTCAAATAACGCACTGTACGGAGTCCCCTCGTGGGAGGCTACTTTGCAGGGTGTTATTGGAGTCGAGAGGAGTTATTATTCAATCAGAAGTGGGTGGAAAGACACCTTGTGGGCGGTATTCTGGTTGGAGCGATAGCTCCTTGTCTAGGCACTGTAATTTTGTGCTCACTGTAAGTCTCTTTAGAATGTAAGGAGGAGAAGGTGGTTATTACTGTGAGATTCCTTGTTCTTTGGAGGGTTAAAAGAACTGGCGACCTCTTAACGTTAACGGGGTGGCTGTAGGTGCTGTGTTTGGGGGCTAAGAGTGCATAGGTTCCTTAACCAGGCACTTCTTGTTTAAAGCCTATTGTCCAGCCACCGGCGTGTGGCCCTCGGAGTGACTAGTCCTACGGGATAGTCGACTTTCCTTGTCCTTTGGTGGGTTAAAAGGACGTATAAACATCAGCACTACAGTTCGTACACGCCCGTAACGTGGTTGTGAATGGATTGTTCATAAGTGGACACCCGGCACTAGGGCATAAGAACCGTGTCCGTTACGGTGTGACCGTAACAAAATTGGCGACCTCGCCAGGATTCTAAAAGATATCAGTGACTCGAAAACCAGTGTTAGTGTGTTGTTAGTGTGAGCCCACACACACTGTAACGATGGAAGACAATCGTAATATAATTACTTCCCTTGAGGAGGGCTCGGCCCGAGCCAGTTCTGTACGTGGCGTTAGTGAACAGCCGTGCCTAGGTGAAGATCGGCCTGTTAGTCCTGTTAGTGAGCATAGTACTACAGGACAATTGCATTTTGCTCAGGAAGTGCCTGAACAGCTCCTGCAGCATACAACGGGCCGTGTGGGTTCTTTTGAGAACGTGATGGGCTCAAGGAGAGTGAGCCCAGCTGCCAGTGTTGCCGACAATCTCCAGTCCGTCGGGATGGCAGAGGAATTGAGATTTCAACTCGAATTGAAGCGGTTGGAGATAGAAGAGAGGAGGCTAGAAGTTGAAGAGAGAAATGAAGCACGAAGATTAGAGGTTGAAGAGAGAAATGAAGCAAGAAGATTAGATCTAGAAGTCAGAAGGTTGGAGGTGGAGAAGCATAGAGATTTTGAATGGGAAAGATCTAGACTTGGGGCCAACTCAACTCATAAGGGAGGAGAAGGAGAGAACTCAGTTGAGCGCCAGATGGTAAGGAATCTGCAGCTCATTCCTGACTTTGACGAGCAGAGGGTTGCGGAATGGTTTAGAAGGTTTGAGAAGAAGGCGGCTGAGTTTGGTTGGCCAGAAGGAAGATGGGTTGGTCTAGTGGCCAATAAACTGAAAGGCAGGGCATTGGAGGCATACGACAATATGTCGGTTGAAGACCTAGAAAGCTATGAGGACTTCAAGGCTGATATATTGAGGGCTTACGAGCTGCGGCCCGAAGCCTATTGCTTAAGGTTCCGAGGTGGGAAGAAGAGACCCGGAGATTCTTACCTCGAGTGTGCCCGCCATTTAGAGCAGGCATTTAAGAGATGGATCATGAGTGAGGGAGTGGATACTCTCCGCGACCTGGAGGAGTTGATGGTCATGGAGCAGTTCATTAATGCTGCTGATAAGGAACTGGTGCCTCTCCTCAGGGAGAGGCGTTTTAAAACGCTAAAGGAGGCTGCCACCTGGGCTGACGACCATGTGTTAGCCCATCGTTCGGAGCCTCGTGCTGGAGGTGGATTCAAAGAGGGAGGTCCAGGGGGCGGTGGTAGTGCTGGTTCTGGTGCTTCACGTTCCCCTCCCCGAAGGTGAGGCTTTGGCAATAAGAGCGGGTTCGTTAAGTCTCAATCCCCCGCTGCCCCTTCAGGGCCAAAAGGAGGGTCAGGAGGAAAGATGACCTTTAGTACTCCAAAGTACGATAACCAACCTACGTGCTATAACTGCCATGCCAAGGGGCATTTTCGATCTCAATGTCCCAAACTTGTGACAGCGGGCCCCTCCAAGACACCCCAGAAACCAGTTGCCTTGCTGGTGTGGCCTGACCAGGGTCGTGAGGAGAGGCTGCTCGCTCCTAAGGTTCACGAAGGAGATAAAACTTTTGATGGACCTGTGTTGGATTGTGAGGAGGGGGTTCAGGCGGTTTCACCTGTTTCCCCCCCTGCTGTTGCTTCTGTGACTCCAGATGACTCGGAGCTGGACTGGTGTCGCCCATTTCTGTGTGGGGGCACTGTCGAAATTGACGGGAGCGAGTACCCTGTCACTGTCTTGCGAGACACTGGCGCACAACAGTCCGTGTGCCGAAATGTCACCGGGACTAAGGTGATTTCTTCAAAGGCAGTGTTGTGTAGGGGCCTCAACGCTGTAGAGAAGTTTGTGACGGCTGAGGTGAAGCTGTCGTGTCCACTGATCATCACTTCGGCTCAAGTGGCAGTGGCGGAACAACTGCCTGTGGCAGGTGTTGATTTCCTGCTAGGGAATGACCTAGCAGGAGGGAGAGTTTGGGTGCCCACCCCTACGGGAGGTGAGGCTTCTGAGGTGTCGGGGCGTAGTGTGTCCGACCCTGTTGCTGTTGTCACCCGGTCGCAGACCGAGAGGGTGATGCAGGCTGTTGCTCCTGGGGCCGACTGCGACAGAGCAGGGCTACCAGAAGAGGAGAACAGTGGTGAGGAAGAAGCTGCCGCTCCTGGGGCCGACTGCAAAGAGGCAGGGTCACCGGTGTTGGAGGGCAGTGAGGAGGAGGTTGTTGGGGTTGTCACCCGGTCTCAGGCTAGACGGGTGGAACCGGCTGCTACTCTAGGGGCTGACTGCGACATAGCAGGGTCACCGTCAAACGAGAGCAGTGTTTGTCAACTGGATGAGCCAGAGCCGGGCTCTCCAGTGAGTGAAGGTGTGGGGGCTGACTGCTGCAGTGCAGAGCCACCCATAGAAGCACCTGACTCGGTAGAGATTGTCGCCGAAGGTGAGGAAGGAGTGTTGAGGACAGAGAAGTCTTGTGTTGGCATTCCTCACTCTGCGGGGCACCTCGGAGGAAGCACCCACGCGGTGGTGTTCCCTGGTTGTGAGGCTGTGGGTCTCGGTACTTAGTCCGGGCCCCAGCCTGGTGTGTCAGACAGTTCGTTGGGGGTCACCTCCGAGGGAGGGGAGACTTCCAACTCTGCGGGGGAGTTGGAGACTCCCACCCCTGCGGAGTGTACCGGGGACAAGGAACAGGCTGTTCCCTTGTCTGGTGACTGTTTGACGGGTGAGGCCCACCTGCAGGGTCCACCCATTTTGGCCGATGAGGAAGTGGTGGATGAGTCCACACCACGCCTCAGGCCCCGGGACAGAACCAGGGAAGTGTCGGTACCGCCCCTGCCGACAGATCCTGTGGTCCCGTCCAACCTTACTTGTATTGAGCCGGCGTTGCTCATCAAGGGACAGAAAGGGGACCCAGAATTGGCCCCTTGTTTTGCTAAGGTGGGAAAGGAGATAAGAGGAATAGAGGAGTTCATGCTGCAGAAGGGGGTGTTACACCGCAGGTCGAGGGAGAGTGATGGGAGTAACGTTCTACAGATGGTAGTGCCTCAGGAGTTGAGGGAAGCCCTGGTGCTGTTAGCACACGAGGGACATATGGCTGGACACCTCGGGATTCACAAAACTCTCGCCCGACTGCGGGGCAATTTCTGGTGGCCTGGTATGGCCAGAGAGGTTACTGAATTGCTAAGGAGTTTTCACACCTGTCAGATGGTGGGCAAACCCAACCAAAATCCCCCTGTTGCACTCCTGTATCCTGTTCCGGATGTGGATCCTTCTTCCACCAGGATCCTGAATCAGTTGGTGTTTGGGCACCGAGTGCGCGGTCCGTTGGACCTAGTACGGGACGCCTGGTGTGCTACCCACTTGGATCGCCCGGAGTCATTCCTGAAGAACGGGTTATGTACTCAGGAAGGACTGGTGAAGGCGCTGGAAGTGGCTCCGCACTATCTTGGAGCCGCGCCAAAGAAGAGGAGAAGATCCTATGACCAGAAGGTCAAGTATGGTACTTTTGCACCGGGGGAGGAGACTACCAAGGTTCTGGGCTCGGAACTTGTGGTTCCTGCAGAGCACTGGGGGCAGGGCGGTGTGCTGCGTTGGGAGAGGTTGCAGCACCTGGGAGGAGTGCAGAAGAAGATTCACTGTCAGAGTGAAGGGATTATCACCGGGGTGAAACCCAGGGATAAGCGCGGAGGCTCTGTGCCTTTCGACTGGGGCTCTGACCGAGACCAGATTAAAGAACAACTGAACGCCACCCCAAAGGAACACTCTGACACTTCTGCTGAAATACCAGAGCAGGCCCCCGAGGAAAGTGCGAACCTCGCTGGAGAAGAAGTAGTACATCATAGGTGCAAGAAGTTTTGGCTTCCTCTTGACTTCCTGTCTATGAAGTCCACTGGTCGTAGAAGAGGACGTGGCCGTGGGAAAGGCGTACTTGGTAAGAGTACGAGTGGCAGGTTCCTTCCACGGACCGTGCCAGGGAGATGGCCTGTTTCGTGGCCGAGAGGGCAGAGAAGATAGTGGCCGACTGCTTGTTGCGGGCCCGGCAATCGCTCTTGCTGCTTAAAAATTTTGAAAGTCTGTGAGGCTTACAAAATTTTCCCTTTAAGGGGGGGCGTGTTGCGGGCCCCGCCCGTCACCATAACATCGTCTAGTGAAGATGGGAGTCAAGCCCCACAGAGGAATGAAGATTCCCTGAGAGCGAGAAGGAAGAATGTTAGGCGGGTAAGGAGGAAGGCCACGCTGAGGCTATGACACTCTGTGCGGGCTCGGCCAGTGATAGTAGTGTCGACTGGCGAGGCATGAACGGTGTTGTGGAGGGTGTGTGCTTTCCATGTGCGTGGGAGTGTGCTTTGTGTCAGCTGGGTGCGACTGGACATGGAAGAGAGTTACATTCTTTATGTTTGTGGGTTATGCCTTTGTGGCGTGTTGCGGGCCCCACCCTACGGGAAGTGTTGGGGACGTGTCTACGTGACATGTCTGTGTGTTACGCCTTTCTGTCTGGAGACCACGTGTTATCCAGCCAGGAGCCAGGCGTGGCGGGAGAGTGAGAGAGAGAGATGAGTTGCCAGCGCGTATTAAGGCGAGGCTTGTTAAATGTTTTATCTTCTTTTCATTCTCCTAATTTTCCTAACTTTCCCTCTTTCTTCTTTGTGTTGCAAGGTATCCTGTCTTGTAGACAATTCCTTTCTGCATCCTCTCGTATGTTTGTTGTTGTCCTGCGTCGTCTCCATGGCCTGTAGTGATTTTGTGAAAGAAAGTATCTGATTAGGCTATGTTTGTCGATGCAGCGCGATGTGTGAGAAACACGGCGCGCCGGTGGTGCGATTTGCCATCTCTGCCTGGGCAGATGGGAGCTTGAGGAGACGCCGTGAGAGAGTCAGTTAGTCGCTAGTCATCACCAAGAATACCTCGCGCTCTGAGCTCCCCACTAATTGGCATTATTTTGCCTGTAACCTCCTCATATTTAAGGGAGTGGGTTATCTGTTTGGCCTATTAGATAAGGGGTATATTTGTGTAGCTAGACAGCAGGGCCCTGTCTGTAGAGGAAACGGTTACAAGCCTGAGCACAGAGACGAGTGTGGTGAATTTTGTCAGACTGTTCAGTCTCGGGGAAGTAGTTTCGGCGTTGTCTGCGTTTTGTCGGCGTTTACTGCGTTGTCCGCTTTGTCGGCGTTGTTTGCTTTTTTCAGCGTTGTCTTCGTTGTCCTCATTGTGAGAGAGCCTGTCATCAGGGGCCTCTTGTTTGAGAACACAGACGAGGAGTAATCCCGTCTCAGTGTTGATTAATTACGACTCAAATAACGCACTGTACGGAGTCCCCTCGTGGGAGGCTACTTTGCAGGGTGTTATTGGAGTCGAGAGGAGTTATTATTCAATCAGAACTGGGTGGAAAGACACCTTGTGGGCGGTATTCTGGTTGGAGCGATAGCTCCTTGTCTAGGCACTGTAATCTTGTGCTCACTGTAAGTCTCTTTAGAATGTAAGGAGAAGGTGGT
>JAXIVD010008630.1:0-15000 GCA_036785275.1 Cancer borealis | reverse complement strand
GGCAAAATATTGGCAAACGCAGATATTCGTATATTGAAAGTGTTTGCGATATTTTGGTCAGAATTTGCCTAGTCATTGCATCTTGGCAAGAGGTCTTGACATTACATGTAAACGCCTTTGGTGGTTGACTGTTACGTAACGTGAGTTTGAGGGGTGGTGGGGTACCCTACCACCCCTCAAATTATCAACGTAGTTAACTTGTCTTTTATCGCGTAAATATTAGTCGTACAGAAAAAATACACTTATCCTAATTGATGTAATTTTAAAAGTTCTATCAAATCATATAATTTAATCTAAATTTACGCCAAAAACTTTTTTTTTTAAATGTTTTCATTATTTATAAACTGTTTACATGTTCTGATGGTCCAAAAAATATATATATTTATTTCCTTATTTTAATTATTCGCAGATTTTTGACTTAAACTCCATAGTTTTCGTTTTTACAAAACGAAATGTTAAATACTAGTTTGACAAAAATTATGTTAATAGTTATTTTCTTACCTTCAAAAAGCCTTTCAACTGGTGTAGTCTGATTTTGAATAACGCTGATAGTTAAGAAAAAAAAAATTTCGATGGTCATTTATCATTGAGTTTCATTTTCAATAGAATGAAAAGAAAGCTTGTTTCATTTAACTTCCCTAATTACTCCTAATTATTTTACGTCAATTTCATAGTTTTCGAGTTATAAGGAAAAAACCTTAACGATTAGTTTGACAGAAAATATGCACCTATAATCATTTAAATAATTTTAAAAGGCGTATCAGCTAGTGTACTTATTTTTTTTATTTTACTCACAGGTTATGAAAAAAAAAGTTTTCCTTCATTATATAAAGAGTAATTTCATTATTAAATGTTGCAATAGAAAGTTGGATTCCTATTCACTCTTTGTCTATTTGTAATCATTGTACGCATACCTTATGGTTCTCGAGCTATAATGAGAAAATGAGTTTTGTGTTAAAAAATTAACTATGGAAAAAATATACTTGATTTGTACGATATGTACACTATTTTGAGACAAGTTCTATAATTTAATTTGACATCTTAATATTATCAGATTGTCTTCATTTACCGATATGTTGTAGGGAATATTATAGTGTACTGTACATTCCACATCATTGGCCTGCCATATACACCATATATTTTCTGAATTATTCATATATATGTGTTTTATGTGTTGAGTTATCCCTCTTTGCTAGAGGCCAAAGCACTTGGAAATACAATTTTCTTTGTTAACTTGAAGGGGTAACTTAACTATTTTACTATATAATTTCTATGAATAGGCTTCATTCTCGTAAGTATTATTATTATTATCATTACTATAATTATTAACAATCGGTAATTTTTGCATTTTGTTAGAAAATTGCAAAAATATGGAAAAACTAGAAGAAAAAAAATTAACGACTCTCAAAAAAATCTCAAACGGCTCTCGAGAAAGATCCGGCTCTTCTCGTTCATCTGGAAGAGCCGGCTCTAAGAACCGACTCGTTCACAAAGCGCCCATCACTACACCACAGTTGGACCTTCAAATTCAAAATGTCGCCAAGGCCTGACTGGAGACCTTGCTGTGTTTGTGGCAAAAATAAGAAGACTCACCCCCAATTGAGGCTTCATGTGTTTCCCAAGGATGCCAGAAGGTATGCAAGAATGGGTAGTGATATGTAAAATGAGTTGAAAATGTATGAATCGTAAAATAAGACTTAAAATAAGATGAACATTTTTAAGATCACCCAGATTTGAATATAAAAATTTCAACCAACATTCTATGATCTTCTGACTGAATGTAAAACTACAATTTGTTTGAGGAAAACTGTTATATGTTACCACGAAGCTATATACAAATATTTAAGTGCTATATCGTTGCGGAACAGCTATTAGTTCAATAAAAAGTTCACGAAAATATTTGATCTCTGAGTACAATGCATTTATCTAGTTTGAAATAATAGGTTTATTATTACAGTTACATATTTTCAGGCTGCATGTAGTACATATCCCAGCAATGTAATACTCTGCATCATCTATGTCTGATTGGTTATAATTCTAAAATGGGCATTAATTGCAGACGAATGCAGTAGCTCAAAACACTGAACATCGTGTATGAAAAGCAGAGACAAGTCATCTGCGGGGACCATTTTGAGTCAAAATGGAATGGCTGTAAAGGATACCTGCTCGGTGGTGCGACTCCAATTCCCCCAGGTAAGTTATCGAGACTCAGTACTAAAAACAATTTACTATCATCTCCACACCTGGCACACCGATCATTTCAAGCTTTGGACGTACAAGGGGACCATCTGCACACACATCCTTTGCCATTTGTGTGTGCATGTATTACCTATAGTTGTATTTACCTAGTTGTGGTCTACAGGGTCTGAGCTACACTCGTGTCACCGTATCTATAGTTGTACGGTTTTTATGTCAGTTGTACAACTGACATAAAAACTTGTCACTATCATCTTTCAGTCCATTACAAGTTCCTCTACCTATCAGGGAAATCTGCCTTAAATTTATTTATTTAGGTTTTTTTTTTGCGTTCAAGGAAATTCCTTAATGCAATTTTTTTTTTGTCAGATTGATTAAAAAAATGATTAATGTATATTATTTTTGTAAATGTACATTCTGTGATTAGTTTATATTATTGTTGTTTTCTTACAGATGGCTGTGTTCAACAAAAACTTCCAACGAAGATGGGTAAAATATGAGTTAAATGCTTTTATTTCATATATATATAAACACATATGTCTGTTAGTCGATGACAGTTTTCTTCTCTTTTTCAGTGAAACTTATTTAATTATTGTAAATTATTACTGTATAAGTTATAGTTCCTAAACAGCATTATTGCAAACCTCATATGAATATTATTAAACCCTTACTTTCTGCAGAATGCCATGATGCAAGTGGCACAATAGATCTTCCACATACTGCCCAATATTCTCAAGTGGAGACTCTTGATTATAGTAAGTTAATATTTAAATATTTAAAAAAGACAATTTATTAAATTATAGAAAGACATGAATACTATACTTTGCACTTCATTCTTATCTTTGGTAGCCTATGTTAGGTGAGTTTGCAGAACAAAGCAGCATGTTTGCCACCCCATGTATAACCCGTTGTTAATGTCACATGTGTTGTATTTACCTTGTATTAATATCACAATGGAATATACGTGACATGTACTTTGATGTTTGTCTCATGTCACCTTAACATTTACAGATTCGGATAGCACCAACTTTGGAAAAATGATGCCTGAAGAGATGGACCACCAAGATGTACCTAGCCCTGAACCCTCCATCTGGTGTGCTCCAAGTCACCTGGAGGACACTACACCTAGTGTAGATCTTGGTGCAGATTAGCTGTAATGAGTGTACTTATCTGTTACATGTATTTCCTGCCATTACAACTACAATCCTACAAATGTTCAGTCAGCACAATAAGTTAAAATAATGTTTTTTAAACACAAGACAGACCAGTAAAACTCTGTATTTGAATATAGTGCGTTGATCCTTCACTTCATGAAACAAATATTATTTATACTTTTACCATTCATGAAAAAACACCAATGATACCAATAGTAACTTTTTCAGGGATGTAGTAATTTATAATTATATGTTATATTCATAGGCATTTTTTTTCATAACAATAATATATTTATTTGTTTAAGTCTGTTTCTGAGAAGTCCCTCCAAGTAGTTCCAGTGAGTGAAACTTACTTCTCTCCACACATGCTACTCTTACAATGTTGTATTTGTGTGTCTATAACTCTGAAGCATCATTACCCTCTAGGAATCTAGGTACTTCCCTCATACAGTTGACCACGTCACACAAGTGTTTGTTTATCTCAGCATTGAAATAGTGCTTGGTATAAGGGTGTAAGCCAGGCCTGTCATCTCTATCCCTTCAAGGACCATTTACTCCTTTGATCCACTTAACTGTTAGATACCCTCATGTAGACTCTTAATAAGCTATTTCTAATTTATTATCACCATGTGTCAAACAACCTCGATTACCACTTTACATAATTGTCATACACAGTCTCATTAATGTTTTAATCTTATCCCTACAGCTAACACAGTCCTCTCATATAACTCATCCATTGTTGTGTTACATTCAATGTCCACAACTCTTGCAATCTAAATCCCTTTCTTCCAGATTCCCTTCATGGATAATGTCATCTAACTCATATCTTTTCATGACTGCATTTGCATTCTTACTTTTGTGTATCCTTAATTTTAAGCCCTCATTCCACATGTACATCTCAATCCCTTATGTCAGTATTGGTATGGTTATACAATTAGTAGTAGTATCATTTATTTGTATTTCTTCAATTATATGTCTATTGTATTGCCATTGATCTCCAGCAATTAGATTCCTCCTTCTAATATGATATCAATATTGCAGAGTGGAATGGCACTGAAGTGTGTGTCATTTCCATCTCTTCAGACAACCATGAAAATCCTCCTTCACCGTCTGCCATCCACACTTCCACTCAGGTGAAGGAGACCATTCACTTGCATCATGGTGCAGGTAAGAACTCACCCATCACTTTTGATTTTGACATTACTGAGCCAATCTTTCTCTATCTTCCCATCTTACAACTGTCATTACTCTACTCCTATGACCTTCAATTTCACACACATACACCTGCTTCACAAAATGTTCACTCTTCGTTCTCTCAAGATAACCAGAGTGCCTCATTACCAAAGAGCCATGGATAATGGCAGCATAACTGCATCCCCTACGAGCCTGTCTACCTCGTTGAGGGGTGCAAATACTCTAGGTACAGAACCATTGCCTTCACGGTTCATGTGCATACAAGGTACAACATTTAGTATCATGAATGTTTGTATGTTTGTAATATTTCTTCTGTCGTTTGTTTCTGTTTGTTGTGTGTGTGATTCACTACACACTAGAGATTGAAGTTACCATAAAAATGTAAATTGAAATTAATACAAATGTAAAAGTATTGTCTTGAACTTCTTGATTATTACTTTCATTTTGTTTTGAGTGGAGGGGAAGGGAAGCCAAAAGTAAGACTTTTATCTTGTGTTAAAAAAGATAGAACTCATACAACAGTATTGACTAACATTCAATAAAAAAAATGTAATGGATATGAAAATGCATTATACCGTGAAAACAGGTGACACAATAAGTAATATATGTAATTTTTACAGAATATTCTGCATCTGACGGGCAGCATCAGGCCACCCTCACACCCTCACACAAGATCACCCTCACACCAGGTCATCCTCACACCGAAGTCTTACAAGAAACGTAAGTTATTAAATAATTTACTCAATTTATTTTATATATTAGGTTGTAATTTTGGATTACGGCCTATACTATAATATACCTGATAATACTTGAAGTGGGATCACACATACGTGGTTCAGCGATACATTGACTGCTTGGTATCCCTAACTGCACTGGTGGGAACGTTGGAGGATGCCTTTTATATATGTGGCACAAACAACACAATCTGTCTGTGAACGTTCAGTAGTGGCTCCTTAATCACTCCATATGTGTTCCGTATTTTCCATAACAGTTCCGTAAATAAAACGCAGCTATCAGTAACAGATCCACAATTGGAACGCCTCTATCCGAAACCCAACTCTAAGTAGACCATATAACGTCTGTATTTAAAATGTTTCTCTGTGTAACAAAACCGCACATGGCAGTTCAGGAAAGTTCGTTATGCTCTGCATTGAACCGTCAACATTCAATCTGCAGTGAAACGTATCGCTGAACCACGTATGTGTAACCCCAGCCTAATTTTGGTTGGACTCGCATTGATATTGTACTGATGTAAAACAGATGCTAATTATGATTGTTTGCCCATGATATTTTTTTTATTGTAAGTGATTATAGTGATTGTGTGAATATGTTTGATAGTGTTTGCAGGATACATAAAATAAGAATAGATGTTAGTTATGGTTTGAGTGCACCAAACCTCTTTATATACCAAGTGCATTGTCTTAATACTACTTTTTAACAATTAATTGCATTCTAATAATATGTGTAGCATGTGTTACTATGGATTTAAATTTCATAAATAGTTACATCGCTGTCGAGACGACAAAAGGTTGACAAGTGTGAACGCGTCCATAGCGTGCCATGTACATTTCACGCAATCCACGGGGCTTCGTGGGACCGGCATCAAATGGGCGCCGTGGTGACAACGACGGTCGTGATGTGTGAAAGCGTCCATAGACACCCAGGGTTGTTTGAGAGCATGACGTCGTGCCGTAGATGACGCACGGCGAAAAGTTGATATGTGTGAAAAGGGCCTAAATAACTTTGTTTAAGCAGCCAGGCGTAGAAGGTAAAATAAGAGAGAGCAGTTAAAAGAAGTCATGTCATTGTGACACTGTAAAGGGTTATGAATGAGAGAAATGTGAAGCAAGAGTGGCATCAATAATGATGATATCTATGGTTACGTAAGAAGAGTGTGTTGCATAGAGAGTGCAATTAGAATTTGGATGAGAACTTTTGCAAGGGTGCAACTTTAAAGGGAATAGAGTGATTAGTGGAAGTGTGTTACATTGAGGAAATTTGATGTAATGAGGGTGAGTTTGTATAGAGATTACATGATTGAAGTTTAAGTGCAACGGTTATGTAGGACAGAAATTACAGGAATGGCCTTGACCACACAGTAAGGTATTGCTAGAACGGAAATGTAGCCAATATTCTGCCATAGTCAACCGCTAAGTATTAAATGTCCTTGGAAGGGGACAATAACAACTTTTTAGGTGAATATAGTTTTGATAAAATATTTTTTCCCAACAGGCAAAGCAGTTAAACTTCTGCAAAATCATGTTTCAAGACTTCCTAAACAAAATCGACAAATGAGGAAAGACCTGGTTAGTACCCCCCAACAGCTGCTTATATGCAAGGCCCTGTGTACCATTTTTTCAAAAGGCAGGTTTTGAATGCTGTAAAAAGTAAGACAGGCGTAAGGTATGGGGTGGAAGAGAGAAGGTTTGCTTTAGCCATGTACCATCACAGTCCTAAAGCTTACAGATTTCTAAGGTCAATTTTTCATCTGCCTTCAGCTTCATCATTGCATTCATGGTTAAGAAAAATTCCCTTAAGTACTGGCTGGAGCAAGCCTGCTCTGGCAATCCTGAAAAAAAGGGCAGAGACCTCGCCAAAGGAAGAGACTCTATGTGACATTGTATTTGATGCAATGAGCATTAAGGAGTCCCTTCTTTATGACAAGGTCTCTGACTCCATCATTGGAAGGGAGGATTTTGGAGAACATGGCAACAGTCTCAAAATGGCAAACCATGCACTTGTTTTTATGGTTAAGGGGCTTATAAATAAATGGAAAATGATTCTTGGGTTCTTCTTTTACTCGGGTGGGATTAACACTTGCAAAATTAAAGAGTTGTATGATGCTTCAATTAAAAAAGTTCAAGAAACGGGGATGAAAGTAATGTTCACAGTCTGTGACCAAGAAGGTGTGCATCGTTCTCTATTCCGGACACTTGGCATGACGCCAGAAAATCCTTCTTTTGAAGTCAATGATGAGAAGGTAAATTTCTTTTATGATCCTCCTCATCTTTTGAAAAGGCTAAGAAACACTCTTTTAAAGTATAATATAAAGATTGGGGGAAAAATAATTTCATGGGATCATATAAAACAATTTTTTGCCAAAGATCATGATATGAAACTTAGACTTGCTCCAAAATTGACCAAAAGGCACATGTGTGTGGACGGCTTTTCAAAAATGCGGGTGAATCTTGCTACCCAGGTGATGAGTAGAACTGTGGCAGCAGGCATGTTGACGCATTCCGTTGCAGGCTCGCTGCCACATGCAGTTTCCCATACAGCAGATTTTGTATATGAGGTTGATAAATTGTTTGATTGTTTTAATAGTAATCAACGATATCATTACAAAAAATTTCTTACAGCTATTAAAGCCAATTCATGTCACATGGAATTCATTGAAAAAACTATTGCATATATAAAGTCATTTGAAGTTTGTGCACCACCTCATGTACACATTCACTGTCTAGAAGGCTGGCTCATCAATCTAGCATCACTTCGAGCTCTCTGGCAAGATCTCCAGAGCTATGAAGTGAATTACCTTCTCACACGAAGACTGAACCAGGACTGTCTGGAAAATTTGTTTGGCAAATTGAGGATTAGAGTTGGAAACTGTGACCACCCAAATGCATATAATTTCATGAAAACTCTTAAGTCAGTGGTAAATAATAATCTCCTTCAGGCTCCATTTTCTGGCAACTGTGAAATAGATGAGTCACATTTCGAAGACATAACCTCAAATTGTGAATCAGATTTCCCTTCCTCCTCTTATGATATAGAATCTGATGATGATGATTTTTTTTACAGATAATTTGCTATTGGCAGAGGTGAATGGTCTGATGTATGTAGTTGGTTGGACTTGCAAAAATATTTTAAAAGCTCATAATTGTGAAATTTGCAGAACACATTTATTAGACAGCAAACGGGATTTAGATCTTACTAAAACTTTTTGTTATTTTAAAACAGAAGAAAACTCTGAGTCCCCATTTGGGGGACTAACTATTCCTTCAGATTCCTGTTTGCAGTATTTCGAAGAAGTAGAGTCAATTGTAAGATGTAATATTGATAAAGCCATGTTAGGTAGTAAAATTTCCCAAAATTTAATATCACGTTTAAACAAGCATAAATTCAAGATGCCCTTACAATTGTGTTCCACCCAACTAGTCAGTACCATTCACCTTATATATGTAAGACTAAAAAATTTTTATGCTTTAAAATGGATAAATAGGGAACCGTTACAGAGGTCCCAAAGGAAAAATAGGAAACTTTTAAAGGTATTACATTAGTATTTTTTGTTTCTATTATTTTCTTTATAGTTTGATTAATCTCGGAATTTTATTTTCTTCTATTTCTAGGCAACAATTACAAAGTTTCAGTTTTCCTGCAATGGTAACGTATATTTTGATTTGCCGTGCATTGGTGGCTTTTGGGTCTAGAATACTTAATATTTTGTGTTGTGTGCATGGTGTGTGGGATGGCTTTGTCAGAAAGGCTTGCACTGCCTTGTGTGCATGGTGTGTTGGATGGTTTTGTCTGAAAGGCCTGCACTGCCTTGTGTGGATGGTGTGTGGGATGGCTTTGTCTGAAAGGCCTGCACTGCCTTGTGTGGATGGTGTGTGGGATGGCTTTGTCATAAAGGCCTGCACTGCCTTTTGTGCATGGTGTGTTGGATGGCTTTGTCAGAAAGGCCTGCACTGCCTTGTGTGCATGGTGTGTTGGATGGCTTTGTCTGAAAGGCTTGCACTGCCTTGTGTGCATGGTGTGTTGGATGGCTTTGTCAGAAAGGCCTGCACTGCCTTGTGTGCATGGTGTGTGGGATGGCTTTGTCAGAAAGGCCTGCACTGCCTTGTGTGCATGGTGTGTGGGATGGCTTTGTGAGATATAACACCGTTATAATTATTACACCATGTTTTTTATCTCTTACTTTTTACAGCATTTGAATTTTTTCCTTTTTTAATTTCTATGTTAATTTGGCTTGTTTGATCTAAGAAAAATTTTAAGTTATTCACCTTAACCTGCCTTTTGATATGTCATGTCATGTTTGGAACTTGTGCACTAATGTATGTATCAGTATACTGTGTATGTATGTATGTATATATATATATATATATATATATATATATATATATATATATATATATATATATATATATATATATATATATATATATATTATAGATAGATATAGATATGGTAAAAGCTGTGGTACTTTTTGCCGTAAACAGTATTTATTTTGGAAGCTTGTTGCATGAAGTATTTGTCAACTGCCTTTGTACTTGCCTTTCATTATGATATACAATGCCAGCTGTGCCATTAATACTATACATATGACATCCTCTAAGATATACTGTGCCTCATTGGTGCAGTGATAATGAATCTGCTGGACCAAGTTTAATCCCATATGAAAACAATTGGTACACAGCCCACCCAGCTGTTCATCCTCCCAAAAGGGTTTGTAGATAAATGGGTACCTAGGGTAACCTGGGTAAGATAAACTGTGGAATATCGGATATCACAGTGTCCTTGTGTCCTGGCATAACGGATTAATTGCCACCACAGGCTCAAAGGCTTATGTGACAGGAGATGAGTGCCTGCAGATATGCACAGAATAGCATGTTCCCCCACTCTATCTTTATTAGGATGTAATGCTTCTGCCTTTCTGGTTTGTTGCTTGGTGTGTTAAATCATCCCACCATTGTGCCTAGTCTCTGACGCCTCGTTCCCCCTGGGAGTGCCCTATGAGGGGATGGCCACGGCAGAACCTCCAATTCTAACTATTCGCACACTCCCTCCTTGCTACTTGAAGTACTCCCCTTCTAACAGCACCTCTTTCATGCATGTACTCCTTGGAGTGTCTGGCATGTGTGTTAATGATTGACATTCAACATGTAATGTAAGGCAGCTTTATGGTTTTAAATATTTATTATTTGATTTCCATAATTGCACAAAATCTCATATTATGGTGTTGATTATCGCCTTAATGCTATGGTGTTTATATTGCAGTTAGTATAATCACATCACAATTTGGTTACTAATAACTTAATATATGCAATATCTTTTCTGGCTTTTCCTTTGTGGAAGTTAATCTAATAATTATTTCTGGAACATTATCGTTCTTGTTTGTAAAACTTACAAAATTATGCTTGCAATAGTTTACATGTATGGGATGTAATTATGTGGCTGGTTTTAATCCTATGTGCTTGGTAATTGTTCTTATTTGATATCAACATGTAATGTAAAGCAGCTTTATGGCTTTTTATTTACTTTTTTTCTCCATGTGATAGTGTAAATTATTACCTCAAAATGAGTGTTTATTTTCTTGGTATAATCACATTTTAATTAGGTTGCAGTATTTCACCAAATCCAATATATATATATATATATATATATATATATATATATATATATATATATATATATATATATATATATATATATATATATATATATGTTTGCTTTGTGGAAAGTATTCTAACAAATTATTTCTGCCGCATTATCCATCTTATCTGTAAAATTACCAAAATTTTGCTTTCGGTGCTTTCATTACTTAAGTAGTTTGCATGCTTGGTATATAAATTATCTGGTTTTAACCCTTGATAAAAATTAAAAACAAGAATATATATATATATATATATATATATATATATATATATATTGTTTTTATTACCTTGTAATAAATTAAATGAGTGGTCCAGAAATTGTGGAGGGAAAATATCAGGATGATTAAAAATATCTAAGACACCCCTAAAAAGAAATTAGTTACTACTGCATCCTATCAGATGGCGCCACCGTCGACCGTCATCCAAACTTTAACGTTGGGCTATATATCCTGTAAATAATCCTTGATATTTATATTCTTGCTAATTAAATATATAGATATATAATCCTGTTAGATCGCATACTATAGTAGTAAATGAGGTAGACCGCAAGCTATAGTGTTTGATACCGTAGTAGGGATGTAGGACAAAAACTCATCGGACAAAAATTCACCTGACAAAAACCCACCGGACAAAAACTCACCGAAAAATGTGTAAAGACAAAAACTCACCGAAGAGTTAAAATGTATATTTAGACATTAAAATCTTAAAAAGGAAAAAGCATATAACTATGATATAATTATCATACCTGAATGAATTATTCTAATCAAAGTGAAGTCTTGAGTTTAAAAGCGGACACATTGGCCAACAGCTCGAAGGAATTCCTCTGTGGATTTCCTACCGGCAACTATGTCTTCACATAAAGTCTTCAAGCGCTTCTGAATACGAACATAGTTTCTCTTTCTTCTCTTTTTTGGTGGTTCGCCTCGGTCAACTTGCAGCATCATGCATGGTTTTGACTATGGCATCATCCTTCCTAATGTTATCAATAGCAGTGTAAAAAGATGGATGAGAATGACCAACAAGCTGCTTGAACGATGAATTCCAAGTTTCACTAATATTATTTGTTCGAGGTGCATCATTTAGGGTATTGTTGTGTACATTCCATATATCTGGCGGAAAAAGAAGTTGGAAGTCGTCGAATATTGCGTTGCAGTGATTCTGGACTTTCATTATTTTGAGGAAGTCGTACATGGCGGAATGTATCTGTAACATATGTCCTGTCAAAGTATGAAAGGAGGTCTTCAAATTCTTCAGGAGTGTGGTCCTTCAATAACGCCATACCTTCCTGGACCTTTTCTATTGGAATAAATGCTAACCTATCCATCAATCCACAGAACAGCCTACAATCATAATTTTCACGGTAGTGATTCACAAGACCTAATTCCTGTATCTTACGCCATATGCTTTGTGTCAAGTGGAAGAAACATCCTTTAGTGGCTACATGAGGACCTAAAATGCTACTGACAGACTGCATGGCGGCTTTTTCAAAATCTAGTACAATTTCTGTGAGATCTGGTGTGAACCCTAGTCTTTCAGAGCCATCTACAATACTTTGAAGCATTTGTTCATATACATTATGTGACATTTCAGACAAGAATGCATACACGCACGTACGTATATCCATGAAGGCAGAGTTTTTGGCCACCCTTGTTGGTTTCGATGATCTCCATTGCTACTGATATGGTGAAAGAAAATTGAACACTAAAACAATAACGGATAGTATTTCGAAGCATGTTTTGTAATGCATCGTAAGATGTCTTACTTTGTGTCGAACTATGTTTCAAATGTTTCAAATGAAACTCCTCAACAAATCATGAATCGGTTTTACCTTCTTTAGATATTGTTCGGTGAGTTTTTGTCCTCCTTAGATATTTTTCGGCGAGTTTTTGTCCGCGCCCCATCGTGGTAGACCGCATACTATAGTAGCACCGATATTATACCCTATATAAACACACACACACACACACACACACATACACACACACACACACACACACACGCACGCACGCACGCACGCACGCACGCACGCACGCACGCACGCACGCACACACACACACACACACACACACACACACACACACACACACACACACACACACACACACACACACACACACACACTCAAAAAAAGAAAAACTAGAAGTGTAAGCAACTAAAGGATGTTTCTTCCACTTGACACAAAGCATATGGCGTAAGATACAGGAATTAGGTCTTGTGAATCACTACCGTGAAAATGATGGTTGTAGGCTGTTCTGTGGATTGATGAATGGGTTAGCATTTCTTCCAATAGAAAAGGTCCAGGAAGGTATGATGTTATTGAAGGACCACACTCCTGAAGAATTTGAAGACCTCCTTTCATACTTTGACAGGACATATGTTACAGATACATTCCGCCATGTACGACTTCCTCAAAATAATGAAAGTCCAGAATCACTGCAACGCAATATTCGACGACTTCCAACTTCTTTTTCCGCCAGATATATGGAATGTACACAACAATACCCTAAATGATGCACCACGAACAAATAATATGAGTGAAACTTGGAATTCATTGTTGGTCATTCCCATCCATCTTTTAACACTGCTATTGATAACATTAGGAAGGATGAAGCCATAGTCAAAACCATGATGCTGCAAGATGACCGAGGCGAACCTCCAAAAAAGTGAAGAAAGAGAAACTATATTCGTATTCAGAAGCACTTGAAGACTTTACGTGAAGACATAGTTGCCGGTAGGAAAAGGCCAATAAAGAAACAAATCATTAAGAAAAGAATGCAGACAAGTAAGGTAATTTGACGCTGCCTTAGGAAAATGTTATAATAACATCCCGCAAGCCTCACCTGACCATACGCCCACTCCCACTACCCTTCCCTAACCCCTAATCCCCTCTCCACATTTCTCTGTTCCCCTTTTCAGACCACACCTGCCCTGTCTTGACCTGACCACTCCCACTTATTTTCAAATTTTTTCCCTTATACCTTCCTTCTTTTCTTCTTTTCTTCCTTCCTTCTTTCCTACCCCTTCCTCCACTGTATATATATATATATATATATATATATATATATATATATATATATATATATATATATATATAATATATATTATATATATATATATATATATATATATATATATATATATATATATATATATATATATTTATATATATTTATATATATACATATATATATATATATATATATATATATATATATATATATATATATATATATATATATATATATATATATTTATATATATTTATATATATACATATATATATATATATATATATATATATATATATATATATATATATATGTATATATATATATATATATATATATATATATATATATATATATATATATATATTGTTACGTACTGGAAAAAAAAATTTGCTATTTAGTAATTCGCTACCGAGAATTTAACGTATTTAGTCGCTTCACATCATATACGGTCGCTCTCTGGGTCAAATCTATCGTTTCACATCTAAAAAGAACACTTTCGCCGGTGTGTGCTTATATACCGAGGCGTCTGATTTAAAATCAGTTGGGAGGTAATATCGGGCGAAGAAGGTGTTCCTTGGAGGCGATGCCAAGCCTCGTTTTGTGCCATGCTGTGAGTTGAGTGAGTATTATTATTGTGTGTTGCCTGCCTGTTATTTTATTGTTATTTGCCTGTGTGTTAGTTTCTGCCTTAACTTTATTTAACATTGTGATTTATTGTAATGTATGTCCGTGTGTGTAAGTAATCTTTTATTGAAATTGTGGCAGCAATGTGTGTTTGTATGCGTTGTTGTAACTTGGCCTCCATTTTGTTGTGGTTTTATTTAATTAATCTACTGTGGAAATTACAGGCTTTAATTTATTTAAATTACATGCCGTTGTGTTAACTATCACTATAACTACAGCTACTGTTATTTTTTTCGTTTCTTTTTTACTTATTTTGTTTAACAAATTTAAGTGGTAAAATCCCCTTTTATTTTCACTTCACATTTGTTGTTGTGTTTTTAATGTTACATTAGAACTGGCTTAAGAGTATAAACTCTCTACCCACTTGTAACAATATATATATATATA
>JAXIVD010008629.1:10000-17055 GCA_036785275.1 Cancer borealis | reverse complement strand
ATTATACTCGTCCATGTCAACAGCAGAGAAGGAAGGATGGCGGGAGGAAAGGAAAAAAAAAAAATAAGAGAGACAGCATAAAGAGAAGTCACATCAGGACAAAATACAATATCACACAAGACGCCTGCATGTATTTTTTCTGCAGGATTTATCTTCCCTATATATACACACACACACACACACACATATATATATTATATATATATATATATATATATATATATATATATATATATATATATATATATATATATATATTATATATATATATATATATATATATATATATATATATATATATATATATATATTTATACATGTATACACATTTTTTTGTAGGGGATTTAGAAAGTTGCATAAAAAATAACGTGAATGAAATGGATAATGGGGTCTTCTTTTTCTTTTTCTTTTTCTTCTTCTTCTTCTTCGTCTTCTTCTTCTTCTTCTTCTTCTTCTCTTGCTTTCTTGAGATTTTTGTTGGCAACTTAGTTTATTTCTTTTTTTTCTGTTTTTGTCCTCCTTTTTCTTTTTTTATTATGATCTTTTTATTCTTCTTCCGCATCATCGTCATCACATTAATCTCCACAATCATCATTATCATAAATAACATCTTTTTCTTCTTTCCATTCATCCACATACTCATCTTATTGTCTTCCATCTCCTCTTCCCTCTCCAAGTTAGTTTTTTTTTCTTCAATACTTTGCCTCCTATTATAATATATTCATTGTTACCTTTTCTTCTTTAGTTGTTTGTTTCGTTATCCCAACAGTTTTGTGAATTCAAATTGTGGTGGTGGTGGTGGTGGTGGTGGTGGTGGTGGTGGTGGTGGTGGTGGTGGGGTGGTGGTAACGTCATTGTGGTGACAGTAATGGTGGTATCATTGGTGGTGGTGATGGTCATGGTGGAGAGTTAACTGACCAATCAACGAGCTAGAAGGAAAAGGCTTCGCTACAGCGTTGGCCAATCACAGATCAGAAAAAAAGACACTAGAAAATGGAAGGGGGTAGGAAGACTACAAAAGCTGAAGAGAGGGGAGTCAGAGGCGACTGGTGAGATGGGTGTAGGGAGTGGGTGGAGGGTGGGTGGGAGGAGAGAAGGGGATAGGGAATGAGTGGAGGGTGGGTGGGCGGAGAGAAGGGCTGAACGAGGAAGTGTTGCTAGATTCATTGTTGTTGTTGCTGTTATTGGTGATGATAATATTGATGATGATGATGATGGTGGTGATACAAATCTGATGCTGTTGTTGATGCTAATGATGTTGATTTATAAGCAATAGATATGTTCAGCAAGCCATCATATAGGAGGAAATGGTAGAGGCTCCGTTTATAAAAGTTTTCATTTGTTTTACCATTTCTGGTGCACTGGATCTACTCTCATGTTGTTGTTGTTTTTTTTGTTTTTGTTTTTTTTCTTTCTTTTTTACTCTTGAAACGGCTCCATTTTCTTCGTTGGAGTTGCCCGCTATGGTCACTGCCGCCATAAAGCTAAAAATAAAAATAAATCCAAATAGCTTTTTTTTTTTTTTTTTTTTGCCGCTTTAACATGCACCCCTTTTTTTGTTGTTTGTTTGATTCTTGCAGTTCACACTTTTTTCACACACACACATACACACACACACACACACACACACACACACACACACACACACACACACACACACACACACACACACACACACACACACCATAAAAAAGGAGAATAAATGTTTGTTTACGATGCAATTAATCAACACAAGCATTTCCTCTCGGATGGTCAAATTTTATCACATCAACATTATCAATCGGAGTTAAAATCTCAGCAGAATATGATAAAACCTTCTGTCTAGCAATCATGAATTACATAATGGTCTTTGCTTCACTCTGAACCTTTGGAACTCATGCAGTCATTGGGCAAGTAACCCATGACGATGCACCAATATAATCGAGAATAACGGTCAGCACTGTAAGCCATAACACTATATACCCCGTGAGAAGATAGCAACAGTAAACAAGGCGGCCAGTTAGAAATTGGGACTCGTAGAAACTGTGACTCATAGAAATGGGACTCATAAAAACTGTAGTAGAAAGTGTGATTCGTATAAATTGACTCTTAGAAACTGTGAGTCATAGAAACTGACTAATAGAAATGGGACTCGTAGAAACTAGGACTCGTAGAAACTGGTACTCTTACCTGCCGCATCAATTTCGAACGGTCGAAGAGTCAGGTGAAGGTAGACCATAGACAAAAGAAGACTATCAAACTAGCGCCCGGATAATTGGCAATATTCTTAAGTTGTTGTTATAAAAAAAAATGGATCTAGGCAGGTGAATCAATACTAAGACTTAACAACTAAAAGTCTTAGTGACAAAATAGCGATGGGACGATATGGAAGGCAACGATGACACACAATTAACTAAACTGCAATTCAGTAGACGAGCAACAGAGAAGAATGAAAGGGAAAAAGTTTTTTTTGTCATTTTGCAATTTACTTGCAATAACAGCCAGTGATAATTATGATAATAATGCTTGGTGGTGATGCTGTTTTTGTGATTGTTGTTGTTGCTGTTGGTGGTGTTGGTGTTGGCAGTGGTGACTGTGGTGACAGTGGTTACTGGAGTAATAATGGTGGTGTTGACAAAAATGGTGGTGGTGGTGGTGGTGGTGGTGGTGGTGGTGGTGGTGGTGGTGGTGGTGGTGGTGATTGCATTTATGTTACACACGGCAGCGGCGACAAAGGCTTGGGGTGGAGTGGCATAATCTGTAGAAAAAAGGAGGGAGGCGAACCCACCATTTGAAACAATTTGATTCGTAAAATAGAAAAAAAAGGAAAACTAATAAAAAGGAAGTTGACTAATTACCGTTATTAGGGTTGTTTTTCCGCCAGCAGCTCACAATGTGTACAATTACTTGTTTGTATGTAGTTATGAAGGCTTGTCTCCAATCACTCTTCATTGTGCTATTATTTCATCGTAATACAAGGCTTTGGGACACTGTGACAAAGAGACTGATTATTTCAAAAGAGCTCAGATGCAGTAGAGAATTTGCATCGCCATTATCGGATTCCTTTCAAAATTGTTTCCAATATGTACTCTGACGTTTACAAAACACTTCCTATGGATAGAGAAACAAATAAAAATAAGTTAAAAGCATCAAAATACTTCCTGTATTAAAGCAAGTTTCTGTTTGAAAGACAAGTTAGATAACCCCACCGACTGGAATTAGGTTTTACATTTTGACAGTCCTCTGTTGATGCTGACTGATAGTTTTGTTATGTGCAAAGACTATTAGTATCTCTTGACAATGTTTCAGCCACACGTCATGACTAAGAGGACATTAACTTCATTATATATGGAAAACATCACTTTCCTTCCGAGACTCACTGGAATAACCTGGCGTGGAAATGATCATAAAGAGAATAACGACGACAGATGATAAATTATATATTTTGATGGGAGTGGTCACCCTTTTTAGGGACAGGCTGAATGTGAGCAAACTTCCAGCAAGAAGGATAGGTAGAAGTAGAGAGACACAGACGAAAGAGTTTGACCAGGCAGTGAGCGAGTTCGGAAGCACAGTTTTTGAGAACAACAGGAGGGACTCAATTCTGACCGTAAGCCATCCGAGAATCAAGGCCAGAGAGGGCATGGAAAACGTCATAATGAAGAATTTTCATATACGTAGCAGGACGAATTCCCTTCTAGTATACTATGGCCATACAGCGCAAAGATATGTTACATTTGAGCGTTACTGAAGACACGTTGGTTTTGAGGCAAGACTGTATCTGACTGACAGACAGAACAATCTTCAGGTCTTTGTTTTACTCACCTTAGTCTGGGTTGTTCAAGTGTTTCAATTATGTTTCATTTTGCAGCTGGGAATATATGCCGCCTATGCAGTGAAGATACAGTCAGTCGATTATTTGTTGTTTCCTAGCAAGTAGTTACTTCCTTTCCTTTAGTGCCAGTACAACCTTTACCCAATTTCTCCACACAATCTCCACGTTAACCTCCGAGGCTGCCTGCCTATCTTCCTCTTCTTTCCTCCCTCGCTCTGTCTTTTCTCTCCCTTCCTGCTGCCTGCAATTTACTTTTTAAGAGGTAAGATTGCTTTGCATCGCCCAATATCCTTACGTGCCTTTCTCCCTCCTTGCCTTCCTCCCTCCATCATGAATTTCCCTCCGCAGCACCCACCCTCAAACTCCCTCTCCATCTTCTCCCCACAACAGCAGATATCTTGCTCGCAATACACGCACTCTCTGCACTCATCCGCCGCCACCAGCACTACTAGACCAACTCCTGTAGTAAAAGGAGTATGGAATGGAGGAGGAAAACATGGAGTTGGAATAGCAGAAGACAGTGAGCGACAGGCAGACATCAGCAATTAAGGTGTGTGTGTGTGTGTGTATGTGTGTGTGTGTGTGTGTGTGTGTGTGTGTGTGTGTGTGTGTGTGTGTGTGTGTGTGTGTGTGTGTGTGTGGAAGAAGGGAAGGATAATATTACAGGAACAACTCATTAATCACCATGGATGTGACGCAGAAGTGTGATTGGCTGATTGGGCGTAACTCGGTGAGAGTCAGGTGGTGGCATGCCAAAGTCAGCCACGCCCACGCCACGCCGGCACCCAAGAGTTAGATAGCCAGTGGAAGGTTAGGTTAGGTTAGGTTAGGTAAGGTAAGGTAAGGTAAGGTAAGGTAAGGTAAGGTAAGGTAAGGTAAGGTAAGGTAAAGTAAAGTAAAGTAAGGTAAGGTAAGGTAAAGTAAGGTAAGGTAAGGGAAGGGAAGGGAAGGTAAGGTAAGGTAAGGTAAGGTAAGGTAAGGTAAGGTAAAGTAAGGTAAAGTAAGGTAAGGTAAGGTAAGGTAAGGTAAAGTAAGGTAAGGTAAGGTAAGGTAAGGTAAGGTAAGGTAAGGTAAGGTAAGGTAAAGTAAAGTAAGGTAAGGTAAGGTTAGAGTAGGCTTTCCTCTAGATAATGGAGACAACACGTGAATGAATACATGAACTGATGAACGATAATTGTCGAACCAGTATAAAAATAAACTATAGAATTAATGGTGTGTGTGTAGGTATGTATGTATGTTTACTGTTATTTCCTTCGTCATTTTTAATCATGTTCTCCTTTGTACAATACAACTTCCTCCTCCTCCTCCTCCTCCTCCTCCTCCTCCTCCTCCTCCTCCTCCTCCTCCTCCTCTTCTTCCTTCTCATCCATTTCCTCGTCTTCTTTCTCTATTTTTCTTTCTCACCACTTTCTTGCTTTCTACTTTAAGTTTATATCTAATCTCTCTCTCTCTCTCTCTCTCTCTCTCTCTCTCTCTCTCTCTCTCTCTCTCTCTCTCTCTCTCTCTCTCTCTCTCTCTCTCTCTCTCTCTCTCTCTCTCTCATCTTTCTTCACATCCCTTTCTACTCCATCTACTCTTCCCCATCCATTCTCTTCCCTCCTTTTTCCTTTCCCAAGTCTTCTCCACCTTACCTCTCATAGTCTCACCTATACTCCTACATCAACCTTCAGCCTTCCACCACACCGAATCCATCCTCTCTCCTCCCTTCCTCAACAGCCACTCCTTTCTGCATATTATCTTTCCCTCTAATGGCTCCACTCCCTTGCTCATTGCTTATCGCCACACCCGACCCTCCTCCTCTTCCTCTTTCACCTATATCCTTCCCTCATCCCCTCCTCTTCCACCTCCACGCCCATGGGCTCACCAATAAGGTTAGTCACGCAGGAGAAGCCGCTATCTCGCCTCATTAGACCGCGATGAGCCGCTACAAGTTTTATAATCTGGGTGGGAGTATAAGGTGTGGGGGCTGGAGAGAGGCGGGAGAGGCTTGGTGAAAAAAAAGGAACCTGAGGGTGAAGGACGAAGTAATAGCGAAGGCAGGTGACGGGAAGAATAAAAAGGAAGAAGTTGCGTTTGTTTATTATTATTAGGTCGTTGAAAGTAAATTATATAGAGATTTGGATGATTCTGTGTTACTCGTGTGTCAAGACGCGGCGACCGGATAAAGGGGATGATTTTTTTATGTATGAAGAAGTAGTGGTGTTGGTAGGATGATGCTGATGCTGATGATGCCGATTATGATGGTGATGATGATGCTGATGATGATAATAATGATGATGATAATAATGATGGTGATGATGTGATGATGATGATAATAATTACAATGACAATACAAATAATACAAATAATAATAATTAATTTTATTACTATTATTATAAAAAATAGCAAATAATAATAATAATGATATTGATAATAATTATTATTATAATTATAATCATAATAGTAATAATTAAGTAAACAGACAAGCTGGATGACCATAAAATTCAAAAACCTCACCCAGCATACTTAAACTCCTCGCTCAGGAAAGAACGTTCTTTCATGTCTTTCACAAGGTAGAAAGGGAGGTAAGAGGTAGGAGGTAGAAAAGGAGGTAGGAGGTAGAAGATAGAAAAGGAGGTAGGAGGTAGAAATGGAGGTAGAAGGTCGAAAGGGAGATAGAAGGTAGAAAAGGAGGTAAGAGATAGGAGGTAATAAGGGAGGTAGGAGGTAGAAAGGGAGGTAAGAGGTAGAAAGGGAGGCAGGAGGTAGAAAGGAAGGTAGGAGGTAGAAAGGGAGGTAAGAGGTACAAAGGGAGATAGAAGGTAAGAGGTAGAAAGGGAAGTTGGAGGTAGGAGGTAGAAAGGGAGGTTGGAGCTAGGAGATAGGAGGTAGAATGGGAGGTTGGAGGTAGGAGGTAGGAGGTCTACTAGAGAGGGAGGTTAGAGGTAGGAGGTGGGTGGTAGAAAGGGAGGTTGGAGGAAGGAGATAGAAAGGGAGGTAGGAGGTAGGTCAAGATATCTCCTGTGAAAGGTAAGTATGAACGCCCTACGGGCATGAAGTTGGTAACTCCAACCTAATTGGAACATATATATATTACATATGTTCCAATTTGAGTATTAACTCTAACCCGTTCTTGCCGCGGGTTAGAGTTAATACTCAAGTTGTAGTTACCAACTTCGTGCTCGTAGGCCACGCCCCCTCATTATTTATGCATTTTGATTGGTGGAAGTGACAGCCAATCACCGTGATTGCCTGTAACTTA
>JAXIVD010008629.1:0-2500 GCA_036785275.1 Cancer borealis | reverse complement strand
ATCAATGCTTAGAGCCCGTATATCTGATTGTTTGGAAAATCACGCGGCTGGACTCGTGATCCGTCAGCTATTACCCTCGCCGAAAAAGTTTCAGAAGCTCATAGAAACGGATCTATGGGTAGGCTAAGATCTCTCACAAATCACCACACCCATCCCCCTACTCAAATAACCGCTCACTGTCAGAGAAAAATCCCTCTAGCGACCCTTAGCAGGGTTCGAACCCACGGCCTTGCGGGTGACAAAGGGAGTCATTATCACTGAACCACGAGATCGATGGCGCACGCACGTGTGTGTGTGTGTGTGTGTGTGTGTGTGTGTGTGTGTGTGTGTGAGTGTGTGTGTGTTTTTGTGTGTGTGTGTGTGTGTGTGTGTGTGTGTTGTGAGGTTTTCTAAACACATCATTATCAACATCAATGCAATCCATACTGCAATACAACAACAAACTCCCCGTTAGGTGACAAATGCTGCAAACACTCCTGAACTTCACGGCGAGATCACCAGGCATCCTCACCCTCACTCACTCACCTGGACAGAAAGAACAGAATGGGCATTAAAAACACAGTCGTTAACACATTCATGCATCTTCAATATACTAATGAAACGACAAACAAATGAAACACAGATACAGTTACTAATGAACACAGACAAACCTTTGAACTTTCAGTTTTCCTCGAATAAAAATAAAAACTAATAATGATAATAATAATAATAATAATAATAATAATATAAAACTGATAATAATGATAATAAAAATAATAATAATAATAATAATAATAATAATAATGATAATAAGTAATAATAATAATGATAATAATAATAATGATAATAATAATAATAATAATAATAATAATAATAATAATAATAATAATGATAATAATAATACGAACAATAATATAATAACAATGATATTAATAATAATATGATAATGATGATAATATCATAAACAACAACACTATTACTAATAATTAATAATAATAATCAATAATAGTAATAAAAAAATAATAATAATTATAATATTAATTTGAAACGAACAATATACATGTTAATACTTCACTTAGACATAAAAATAACTTTATAAACATGGCATAAGGATACAACAAGCGATCCTGCAAATATCTTTGGTAATCAGCTCAATATATGAGTTTACCCGATATAAAATTTTGGAATTCAAATTTCACACATTCATCTCCTAACGATTATGTTATTCATTCATTATGTTATTGTTCATTATGTTATGTCTTCATTATGTATTCTTCATTATGTTATTCCTTCATTATGTTATTGATATGTTCTGTTATATGTAATTGTTCATTATGTTCTTGTTCATTATGGTATTGTTCATTATGTTATTCATTTCCATTATGTTATTCTTCATTATGTTATATTCATTATGTTATCTCCATTATGTTATTGTTCATTATGTTATTCTTCATTATGTTATTGTTCATTAATGTTATTGTTCATTATGTTATCTTCATTATGTTATTCTTCATATGTTATTCTTCATTATGATATTCTTCATTTTGGTAATCTTCATTATGTTATTCTTCATTATGTTATTCTTCATTAGTTATTCTTCATTATGTTATTCTTCCATTATGTTACTCTTCATTATGTATTCTTCATAAGTTATCTCATTATGTTATCTTCATTACTGTTATTCTTCATTATGTTATTGTTCATTATGTTATTCTTCATTATGTATTCTTCATTATGTTATTCTTCATTTATGTTATTCTTCATTATGTTATTCTTCATTATGTTATCTCATTATGTTATTGGTCATTATGTTGGAACGTCTTCATTATGTTATTCTTCATTATGTTATTCTTCATTATGTTATTCTCATTATGTATTGTTCATTAATGTATTCTTCATTATGTCTATTGTTCATTATGTTATTGTTCATTATGTTATTGTTTCATTATGTTATTGTTCATTATGGTATTGTTCATTATGTTATTGTTCATTATTTTATTCTTCGATTATGTTATTCTTCATTATGTTATTGTTCAATTATGTTATTGTGTCCATTATGTTATTGTTCATTATGTTATTGTTTCATTATTTATTGTGCATTATGTTATTCTTCATTATGTTATTCTTCATTATGTATTCTTCATTATGTTATTCTTCATTATGTTATTCTTCATTATGTTATTGTTCATTATGTTATTGTTCATTATGTTTGACTTCACTCTTCGCTAACATGTTGGATCGTTACCAGGCGTGAAGGGTGAGCTTCACTACACTATTGTGAGCTAATACACACCATCTACTCTCGGCAGTTGACTCAGGTTTCTAATTTGTTTATACTTTATTGTTATCACGTTGCATTATCTTTCTAATTCCCACTGAAAAATACCCACTCTCTGCGTAGCAAAAAGGAATAATAAAACTACAAAATGTCATCCCCATAAAGAGGACGAGTAAGGGTGCTCGCTTGCCACCATCAGTTTGGGTCGTACGCCTCCCTTGTGATCTTCCTTTCAGTGTAGAG
>JAXIVD010008628.1:7500-17058 GCA_036785275.1 Cancer borealis | reverse complement strand
GGAAGATGCAGATGGCCGCGCAGGTGCCGTGCTGCACGCACGCGCGCGCGCACACACACACACACACACACACACACACACACACACACACACACACACCCACCCACCCACCCACCCACCCACCCACCCACCCACCCACCCACCCACCCACCCACCCACCCACCCCGCCCGCCCGCCCGCCCGCCCGCCCGCCCGCCCGCCCGCCCGCCCGCCCGCCCGCCCGCCCGCCCGCCCGCCCGCCCGCCCGCCCGCCTGCCCGCCCGCCCGCCCGCCCGCCCGCCCGCCCGTCCGCCCGCTCGCCCGCCCGCGCGCACACACACACACACACACACACACACACACACACACACACACACACACACACACACACACACACACACACACACACACACACGGCAGCTTTATCACGCTCCTGTACAAGCTGTGTTTGTATTATGATTCGTCAACACAGCCAACTGTCACTAACCTGCTGGCGTTTAGTGCAGGATGAAAACAAAATTTACCTTTCCCATTTATTTATTTTTAGCATATATAAGGAGACGGAAACAGGAAGGCAATCTATATATTTCGATGGTTGTTGGTTTATCCGTTGTAGGATGTGTGTGTGGGCAGTGTGACGATGTGAAATGGGGTCAAGTCGAACGTGCAGCAAGGTCACCGATGCTAACCTTCTTCACGAACAATAAAATAATAAAAGTATTACATTTATTCAACAGCTTAGAGGACGAGGCAATGCAAGTGAATGTATTGACTTTGCTCGCGTGGAGGAAAGTTTTATGAAGTTGAGTGAGTGGGTTGAGATTGAAGGCTCACGTGAGGGTATCGTGTGAACAGACTAGCCTAGGGGCACATGGTGTGGGTGTCCGGCAAGGGATGACGGGAGGCTGCTCTCACACCCTGACCCTTGCTCTCACTCTGACACCCTTACACCCCCTCACTCACACTTACACTCACACTCACACTTACTCACATTTCTTCACCTACAACTTCACAACCTTTACACTCAAATGCGCCATCGTCTGGTCACATGTACTCGTCCCGCGATCAAAACCAATGGAACTTGTGTTTTTAGATGCATCAAATTATTTTTCTTCATCATCATCATCATTATCATCATCATCATCATTTTCTTGTTCTTGTTCTATCAGCAGCAACAGCATCTTTTCCGTTGGGCCTTGGGTTGAGGTGGGTAGGATAGGAGAGAGGAGGGCTGTGGAAGGGTGAAGGTTCTCGCAGACACTCGACACTTACCTCACTCTCCTGATACTGGCACCACATGTGACTCTGCTGCTGTCACTCGCTGCTCCACTCAGGCGGCTTCGGGGTTGAGAGGCCAAGGCACAACCGTCAGCGATGCCCTTTGAAGCAAGTTGATTGGAGGGGCGTCAACGGAAGACCAATTTCAACGCATAAGACCTTTTTTTTTCCTTACCCTCTTTTTATAAGTTCGTGTTGGAATGTGGTTCCGGAATGTAGCAACTGAAATTAACGAAGCAACAAATAAACGAGACACTTCAATGGTCCGCAGGGAAGGCGTACACGTGAATGTTAAGTGGACCAGGTGAAGGGAGACTCAATGTGGACTGTGACCAAATGAGTAATGGAAGAGTAAGGCGAGGAAAGTGTGTGCTGGAGAAGGAGATGTAAGAGGTAGGAGTGGAGTGAACAGGGCAGGGAGAGGTGGGGCGAGGCAGCTATTAATATGGTTGAGTGGTTAGGGTGAGGGAAAAGGGGAGAGGGAGGCAACTTTCTTCAGGGTGAGGGATGCGCCGGGCGGGTGGAGGGTGGTGTTTTAGCGTCTTTGTTTTAGGGACGCGTGCCACACCTGTCACCGGCTCCAGCCACACATGAAGGCGGCTGCACGTCCTCGTCTGTGCATCAAAGGTGGTGTGGAGTTAAGCACGTCACCACAGATCTCCTGCCTCCACTGTAGCTCACTCCTTTCGTGGGGACGGCGTAAGCCCTTCTTCAGTATAGATAAGCCCTGACGCTCCTAGTGGTGGCGGAGGAGGTAGATAGGAGGAGGTAAGTGCGAGATCTGGGGCAGAGTGAGTCGTTGAGTTATGAGGGGGAGAGGAGGGGAGGGAATCACGTGTGTGCGAGTTTTGAGGCTGGCCACGCCGGGCCCTGTACCCGGCATAACCAAAAGAAGGCTTGACGCAAGATAAGCAAGACTTAGAGGGCTAAAGTAGGCGCGCCTCTTGAGTGTTTGAAGGGGAGGAAGATGAGGAGGAGGAGGAGGAGGAGGAGGAGGAGGAGGTTCTTGAGAGGGTGGGAGGTCAGTGACTGTTCTGCTTTCGTACATTTTTGTCCTTGGCATTATATTTACGTTCCTGTGATCAGCGAGGCATCTGTCATGGGACACGGGCCCGCAAGGAGTGACAGTGATGCAAGGTTCGGGAGGAATGGGAGGAGGGTATAGTGTCGGGGTTACGCCGGTGAGGGCCACGTGCCTGTCCTCTTACCACTCTCCCTCCTCAGGTTTCCATGGTAAGGGTTAGTTGTTTAGTGCGTCGGAGTGGTCCGTGATAGTAGTATTTGTTGTTGTGTGACCATTGGTTGATGCGTGTGTGTGTGTGTGGTTCTCGTGGCGGTAATCATAACGCAGTAAAGGGAATAATAGGAAAACGGCAGACAAGGGAGGCAGTGTAAGGCAGCGAGCCAGGCACCCAGGCAGGCACCCAGGCACCGTGCAGGCAGAGGTACCTCTGACCCTGACGCCTCGCTGAGTGGTGGCTGAACCTCACCACCTCACCAACGGCGCTGCTTACGGACCTCGCGGCAGGTATCCATCGACACGTGAGGTGGGATGGTGTAGAGTCCCTGCCGAGGGGAAAGGAAACCATCTGCCTGCCTGCTGTAGGGCGTGCAGGAGGAGGAGGACCGCTTCTTTGTTGACTTTGGATTCAGTATTTACTCGGATTTAAATGTCATGTGATACATTAGTAGTTTTGGCGGACAAAGGGTGTGACATTTGGTGCAGTTATTGCCGCCACTCCTCCCTCACCAACCCCAAACCATCATTGTTGTCTTTTGATGTGTCGTGTGACTGTGCACCCAGCGGCCACCCCTCCCCCGCCCCCTTCCCTGTCCCCTCATCCCTCTCCCAGACGACGTATAGTGATAATGAGTTTAAAAACCTTTTTGGTGCACCGATTCAGAAAGTCATAAAAATGTTTGCCACGTCTTTGTGAAATATGTGACGGGTGAGAGCGGTGAGTGAAGAAGGGAGGGAGGGAGGGAGGGAGGGAGAGAGGGAGGGAGGGAAGGGAGGGAGGGAAGGGAGGGAAGGAGTTTTAACGTGTTTTCCATCGGGTTCCTCCGAGGGGCATCAACACTCCCGGTCTTCGCCCACCGCTCGCTTGTGGTGTGCCTTAAGAGCGTGATTTTGTATGTGAGTGTGATCGCCATAACTGTGTGGGCGAGGGAGGCGGTGTGGGCGGCACAGAACATGTTGTCCTATGAATGGCACCCTCGCAGTCTTCCCAGAATGCCTCTCGGGTCACGCCCTCGCCATGTGTTGAGTTGATGTGACTTTTCCTTGTAATCCATCTTGAACAGTTTCTTACGACACATTAGAAGTGAAATTTACAACCATGTCCGTCAGTCACGATGGAGGGATCACAGTGGAGGTGTTTGAGTGCTTTGTGGTGTATCGGTGTAGGAGTGAAGGGCGTGGGTGGTTGGGTGGGACGGGGTGTAGAGTCGTGAGGAGGTGGGGGAGGGTGGCAGGCCTTGGATGGAGCCACAGAAAGGAATGAGAGTATGTTGTAAGCAATTAAACCAACCTTCATATTGATACACCTTCATATTCAAGACTGACAATGGTAACTCTGTAAATAGTAACAAAAGTAAAGACATGAAACTAATTACATCGCACCATGCAGCCTTCCTTCCTTCCTTCCTTTCCTCCCAACAGACAGACATGTTGCTGCCTCGCCACCGCCTCGCTTCACGCTGTCCCGCTTAACTAACTCATCCATTTTCTTTTCCTGTTTAACGTTATGGAAAGAAAGTTTACTAATATTCTTAATTCATCTTACATAATTCAAATGTAATTAACTTCGTCATCCTCCGTCATTAAGTATAAGCTGATATATATATATATATATATATATATATATATATATATATATATATATATATATATATAAATATAAATATATATATATATATATATATATATATATATATATATATATATATATATATATATATATATATATATATATATATCGCTTTGAAAACGTTTGTAAGTAGTGAAGTTATTCTTTAAAAATACACTCGTATAGAAATTTTGGAAAGGGAAGGAGGAGAGGAAATGCGAGGAATGCGAGAGGCCCGCGGGTGTCACGGAGGCCTGAGACGAGCGTCGTGAAGAGGGTGACAGGGGAAGGATGGGGACGTACCCAGACAGGGACAGCTGCCACCGCACACTTCACCGAGGGACGGATGTGTCGGCACCCCTGCCAATAAAGACTACCATACCAACACACGAGGGCGAGGCAAAGAAGGAAATTACTAGTGTAGTGAAGGTGCTTGGGTGCTGGGGACGCGGAGAGGGAGAGGCGGGAGGTGAGTGCAGCGAGGCTGGCCCCGCCCTCGTGCAGCTGTGAGGGATTTCGCCTCACTACAGGTGATCGCTAATATAAAGGCGCGGCAGTCATAATGAAATTTATTTTTGGAATAGTTGGTGGCAAGGTTGGCTTTGTGGGCGTGGTGTGGACCTCTTGCCTTATTTCAGTTGCTGAGTACAGTTGCAGTGAGGGGGTGTGGGTGCGGTGAGGGTGAATGGTGGGTTGACGGGAGGCAGGGATGGAGTCTGGCTGCCCCGCGGCTCCTCCCCTCGGGCACCAGTCAGTCCTGGGGTAACGAGTGCACCGCGCGCCGTGCCGCCGCTTCCCGCCACAAGTGATGGTGATATCTCAGATGTTTGTAGCTAAGAAGGAATAACGCCGCTGCCCATGGTGTGAGGACACTCAGGGCGGCAGGGGAGGCGGGCGAACAGAGGCGAGGCAGTATGCATGACCATATCCTTGGGGTGGGTCAGCCTCACGAGACGCCCCCTCAGTCCCCTCGCCAAGAACGCACCGAAGGGGACGTGACGCGTAGTGACTCCTATTGCCTTGCAAGGGGAGGCAAGGTTGTGTCGTCTCGTCCCTGGGCCGCCAACGGGGTCCACGCACTCAACATGCGTGCCGTGGAGAGAGGAAAGAATGTGACGGATGGTCAACACCTTCCGTCACCCTCAGAGGTGTCTTCATCAGACTCTGAAAGTGACTCTGGCTCGGGTGATTCAGAGGAAACTTCTGAGGATGAATACGAGACCAGTGATGGAAGGGCCGCGCTGGGCCTCCTCCCGTGCACCATTCACGAAGAGGAACATGACACTTCACACCTTGATACTGCTGGCCACAGTGAGATATCTGGCCAGGCCGTTGGGGCATGTGACTCTAGAGGCAATTCTCCAGGTGACGCCCATCCGCGTCCTGGTCCAGTGAATGCTAGGAAGCCTGTGAGACAAGACGCTGCTGCCCGTGCCAAAGAAAATCCTTTAAGAAATGTCGGTAATGATTGTGATCCTGATGAAAATGATGATGATGAGGAGGAGGAGGAAGAGGAGGAAGATGATGATGAGGAGGAGGAAGATGAGGAGGAGGAGGAGGAGGAGGAGGAGGAGGAAGATGAGGAGGAAGAAGAGGATGAAGAAGAGGAAGAGGAGGAGCATGAGAACGAGGAGGAGGATAGCGAGAGCGAGGAGACAGAAAGCACAGTGCGGGCCAAGCGTGATGGAGTGAGTGCACACACTGAGGCTGAAGACAGATCGACACCATTGCGTGAGGAGGAAGATCACAACGACACGCTTAGTACACTGAGTGGAGACTTCAGCTTCGATGATCAAGAGCCGTCCCCACCTCGTGACCTTGAAAGAGTGGGCGATTCGGGATCCGCATCAAATTCTCGGAGGCCGCCCAACACCACCATCCTCTCAGACGAGGCCTGCCCTGCCACCGGCGGTGATGAGAACACGAGTGCCCAAGAGCATGTGGGAGGACGGCCGGTTCCAGACGGTGAGGGAAGCAACCCGCAGAGGGAAGGCATGCGAGCCGGGGTGTTCTGCATAAGTGGTTACCCAAGACCAAATCAGACAAGTATCCACACCGTGAATGAAGCCTCTCTCTCAGGGCATCGCATTGACTCAAGCCGCTCCCACTACGACTCATCCACTTTAGCCAGTGAGGACGCAGAGGACGCAGGGCGAGGGGCTGAACACACTAGAGGAACAATGGACTCTGTGGGTGCAGACTACAGCTGGGACAACCTTTCTTATGTGTCAGACCGTGGTGGCAGCGTCCAGCGCTCGCCTTTCCTTCAACAACACTCGAGCGTTGCCACTTACGGAACGCCACCTCAAGCCTCTTGGCCTTCTTCCTTACCAAGAACAGCACCGCCCACGTCAAGAAGCACCGACTCTACTCGGGGATCAACAGGCAGCCACTACCAGAACGTGGAGAGTTTGGCTCACTACAGGCACCGAAGCCCCACCACCACCACCACCACCACTACACACCACACTCAGGGGGTCAGCCCTGCCTCAGGCATGTTCACCTCGGCGCACCACCATGATCCTTCTCTAATTTCCCTCAGTGAACAACATCGTGCATTGAATGACCAACACATGAGATCCGAGGCTCGTCGGCGGTACAGTTCTTCACCGCAGCCACAGCCTCGCCAGAGGAATCAGCAGGACAGCAGGCGCCCCCACAGCACCGTTTACGACGATGTCAACAACAGCAGCAGCAACACAAGTAATGCATATATTAAAGTAATCATTTTAAGGCTGTAGTGTGGTTGTTAATGTGTGAGAAGGTGATTAGCACTACACATTCACATAGCAACATTTGCCTGCTATACAACTCCTAGGAAGGTATGTTTTATTAGTAGTGTGTAGGTTTCAGATCACTTTAACGAGGTTGGGTGATCTGTTATAAATGATTATTGGCACACACCTGACAGTTGCAAGCACCTGGCACACGAGAGAAAATAAGTCAACGCAGTGAAAATAGTTCCGTACGTGACTCGTAAATGGATGTCAGTAGTCAAACAAAACTAGAAACAGCGGTGTTCTGAAACTAAACTGGTGTGTGTGAGGCAGCGGCTCAAGGGACTCCTATGTACCACCTACTTCTGCTGCTGCTGCTGCTGTTATTGTGCTGCTGCTGCTGCTGCTGCTACTACTACTACTACTACTACTACTACTACTACTACTACTACTACTACTACTACTACTACTACTACTACTACTACTACTACTACTACAATTACTATTACTACTACAATTACTACACTACTACTACTACTACTACTACTTTTACTACTACTACTACTACTACTATAGCAACAACAACAAAAATATATAAGCTGCTACTATTATTCCTCAAACCATCATCACCACTACTACTTCTACCATGATAACAATAACTACTACAACAACAACAGTAACTACATCTACTTGTGTGAGTGTATGTGTGTGTGCGTGTGTGTATGTGCATGTGTGTGTGTATGTATGTGTGTGTGTGTGTATGTGTGTGTGTGTGTGTATGTGCATGTGTGTATGTATGTATGTGTGTGTGTGTGTGTGTGTGTGTGTGTGTGTGTGTGTGTGTGTGTGTGTGTATGTGTATGTGTGTGTGTGTGTGTGTGTGTGTGTGTGTAAGGGGAGAGGTTAGACTCGCCGTGAAATCCATTCCAACCCAATCATAACACTGATGAACACGAAACACACACACACACACACACACACACACACACACACACACACACACACACACACACACACACACACACACACACACACATACACACGGGCTGCAGCGGCTCACACGAGGACCTGGCCGGAGGTGCGGGGGGGGGAGGGGGCGGCAGGCAGCGTCGGGTCGTTAATAGTAGTCGTGGTTCGTCCTATTGAAGAGCGGCGGGTCACAAACTGGAGATGACATGACCTTGGGATGCTCCTGGTGGCGGGCACAGCGTAAGGGCATCCCTGGCCATTTGGTTCCTGTCTCAGCGAAGGTATCATTGACCTGTGGTGGTGATCCGGAAATGGTTTCATTGGCGGAGGGAGCGTGCGAGTAAATCCGTGGTCTGATGTGAGAATGCGAGGAGTGTGCGCGGGGCGGGCGGGGCGTGAGGCAGTGCCGTGTCGGGGCTAGTGCCAGGCGGGCCAGCCGTTTGTCGCGCTCCTTCCGTGCGGTTCTGTGAGGTGGTCCACGGACTCAAGCCTCCATCACACACTCCACTCACACCCTAACGAACCAGCTGTGATGAGTACCTTGTAACTCTCCTCCCGGGACAGTCATGCCGGGCCGGCCTAGCAAGGCTGGCGTGGAGCGTTGACGGTGCTGAGGCCGAGTGACAGGAGCTGCGGGACGGTGAGGGGCTCCTGTGGGCGAGTGGCGCGGTGGTGCACGTGCTGAAATGTGCTGACTGTGTTGCTTGTTGCTTCCTCTCCTGACACTGACGCACACACACACACACACACACACACACACACACACACACACACACACACACACACACACACACACACACACACACATACACACACTCCTACAAACAAACAAACAAACAAACAAAAACTCTATTAGTCATTTATTAAAACACACACACATAAACAAACAAACACAGTAGCTTGGCAAATTAATTCCCTGCATGCACGGCAGTACAACTATTTGTGAGCGTCTGTGTTACTAAGGAGTGGGCGTGACATTGTATCACCTTCACTACCTACTAATCGTTATCCAAGAACAATAACATGCAACTTCATTGATAAACATTCGATTGGTGTTAGTTTCCGGCGTAGTACCAAGAAACAGGATTGGGGTTGGGTGTTGTACGGTTGATCCTCGTGGCGGGTTGTGACCGAGGTGTTAGGTCGGGGTTACGTGCGGACCAGGTGAGGCGCAGCTGAGACCGACCTGCCCCTGGAGCGGACCATTCAGTCGCGGCGCGGACCAGCAAGCAGCACAAACTCCAGACTGATACACCCTCACACCGCCAGTCATGAATGGTGAGGACGACACCACCACCCCTGCGGGCACTGTGCTGTACACGGAGGAGAACGGAACGGCCAGTGATGACGGGGCCCTCTCCGCCGAGCTTCTTGTGAGTGACCTAGCCTACCCCATCGATCAGGGCGCCGGTGGTAGTGCGTTTACCAGGAGCGCCTTTGCTTTCCCTGGGCGAGTGTGTCACAGTGATGACAGTGAGGTGCGTCGTCTGTATCAACATGAACAATCTGGCCTCAGAAGGATATACCACAGCCTCAGCGACCACGGCCTCTACCCCTACCTCTCGGGCCTCGGCCTGTCCACCGTGGCGTCCAGCGAGCCAGGTGAGGCCGGCTGTCTCTCTGTCAGCTCGGCCCTTCACCCTAATGTTGTCACGACACCCTCACTAGTGTTGCTACAGCCCCTAGCTCAGCCCCGACCCTGGTTTTGCTGCGACCTCCACACTAGCACCGGCTCACCCTAATTCACTAGTTGTAGATCACCCCTC
>JAXIVD010008627.1:0-17058 GCA_036785275.1 Cancer borealis | reverse complement strand
GTGTTATTAATGTTCTTGTAGGAAAAGTTGACATTATACATCAACTTTCTTAGCGTGAACACCATTTTCTATTGTAAGGTTTGGGAAAAATTTTTGAATGACTGATGGATTTTTTTAATATGAATTTTGGTGAAAGTTGTATATTATTTATTTTTTGTTATTTTGATTTTGTGTTTGAGGTTCTAGTTTTCTCTTCTTTTTCCTCATCTTTTTCCTCCTCCTCTTCTTGTTCTATTCCTTCTTATCATAAATTTTCTCTTTTTTCTTCATCTTCTACATTTCTACTTCCTCTTCTTCTTCTATACTCACCTTCATCATCATCTTATCCTAATAGTTATAAATAATTCTCCTTACCTACAATACAGTCTCTTCTATCCAGGTGTGCTTTGCCAGCGGAGATCACCTGTAAGAAGAACATCACGACAGGTGTTAAGAGCAAGTAAGTGCGTGTATGTGTAAAATTATCAAATCGTTAATATACACATGAAATTTTTACCCCAAAAACTATATGTTCCACTTACCACCTCCTTCCAGTATTAATTGAAGCCTTAAGTGGTCTGTGGAAGGTTGTTATTATATCATTTTAAGCTGAATTAAAGGTAGAAGTGATAGTGTTAATAGTAGAAGTATGTGTAGTAACTGCCCTTGTTTTAATTATGTGATTTTCGTGGTGATCTTAGTAGTAATTGATGTACTTAGGTGGTGGTGGGGGGGGGGGGAAAGGAGGAAGGAGGTAATGAGGTGACAGGCGGATCATCTCAAGACAGGGACGACTAATGACTACTAATAACGACTAATGAGGGTGATTAAGATGCCTCACCTCACCTCTTTACTGCGACACAAATGAGGAAGGAAATTAAGATATTCATGAGACAATTCCTGTAAAAATTTTGTGAGTGTGTCAACCATTCGTGTGAGAGGAAGAAAACATCATTAGTGTGTGTGTGTGTGTGTGTGTGTGTGTGTGTGTGTGTGTGTGTGTGTGTGTGTGTGTGTGTGTGTGTGTGTGTGTCAAGGTGATGTGGTGTTTTAATTATAGTTTAACGAGAGACACACAATTAGGTACAGGCAGTGAGGGTCGAGGGAGTCATCGGCTCGTGTGGGTCAGTCTGTACCTTCCCCATGATTTGAAAGTCGCCTCTCTGTTGATACTAAAACACTTTGTAATTAGAGAGTACTGTGTGTGTGTGTGTGGGTGTGGGTGTGGGTGTGGGTGTATGTATGTGTGTGTGTGGGTGGGGGTGGGTAGAAACTTATCCATACACTAAATTAGCAAAAAACAAACTTATAAACGATAAAATAATAAAAATACATATAAATCAAATCACATAGAAAATTGAAAAATCCATACAGGAGTAATATAAAAACCTGACACATATTTACAACCTTTTGATACTTTTACGAGCGTGTGATAGACCATCAGTAACCTTCCCAAGACTCCTTTTAGATGACGTATAAAATCGCCAGGTGTTTCTAAGGCCACTGAGCTACACTTTCCATAGCATTGCGCCGCTGAGGAGAGAGAAAAAAGGTCTAGGTGTAAAGGCTAGAGGCACTTCAGAATCATCCTCTTTCAGACTCAAGAGCATCAGCATCAGACCCACGTAGCTAGAATCACATGTATAGAATCATATAAATAGTTAGGTAAATAGACAAGTAGGTAGGTTGAAAGGTATATTTTGGTCACTCGCCTTGTTATGTGGAATTAGTATATTGATAGTTTCTTTTTTTTTTTATGTATTAGTTTTACCTGCCCTTATCTTTACCTCCAAAAAACCTCTCATCCCCTCACCCCCTTCCCCTCCTCAACGTGCCACTCATTAGCTCCCCCCAACCCCTCCAACCACCTCATCTCATTATCACATTGCCTCTCTCACCTTCCATACGCTCCCCTCTTCACCCTCTCTCCCCTCCCCCCTAATCAGTTACCTACCCTGTCACCAAACACCTGTCGCCTTCCCCCTTCCCCCTCCTCTCCCTCCTCCCCTCCGTTTTTATGCTATACTGACTTTTTCAAACTTTTTATATCCTTTTTTTAATTTTCTTTTTTTTATCGGCTCAGTAGTGCACCTTTTTTTTTTTTTTAGGGAGAGACTATATTTTCCGATAAATTGATGCTCGTTTTTTTTTTTTTTTTTTTTTTTTTCTTGGCGTTAAAAAAAATAAAACTAAAAAAAAACTTGTGTCCTTTAGAAACAGTTTTTTTTTTTATCTAAGTTTTTGTTTTATCATAATTATCTTCAGAATTGTTATTATTTTATTATTATTATTATTATTATTACTATTATTATTATTATTATTATTATTATTATTATTATTCCTCATTTATTATCAAGTTTATTTACGATTTTCTTTTTTATTTGGCTTTCCTTCATTCGTTCGGTTAGTTCTATTCAAGTATGTTCAAATATATACATACATTCATCTCTCTCTCTCTCTCGGTCCCCCCCCTCATTTCCTGTAGGATTTATGCAACGCACCTTCAGGATGTGGCTCCTTCCCATAACAGTAATGGTTAGGACTACTATCACCACCACCACCACCACCATCACCACCACCACCACCACCACCCTCCCTCGGTCGCTCTCGTAACCTTTTATGCTGCTACTGAACCCCATTGAAACCTTCCTTACTTCTCTTAATGCATTCCTAACCTCTTTGAATTATCTAAACCTCAATTAAACTCTTCTAACTTTTTTTTTGAATATTTATGGTCTGACTTAACTTTGTTGTAATGTTCCTTTAACCCTATTTTCTTAACCTTTTTTAATTATGTAAACCTCATTTAAACTCTTCTAACCTTTCTTGTTTTATTCAATGGTCTACCTAACCTCACTGTACTATTATTTGATCCTTTTCTTTCACTACCTTACTTTTGTTTATCTAAGAAGACAATGTGTATTACTTCTTCTTTTCTTCTTCTTCTCCTACTTCTTCTTTCCTAAAATTTTCTTCTTTCCTTTTTCTTCACCGTCTTCTTTCTTTTTCTCTTCTTCTTCCTCTTCTTTTTTTCTTTTCTTTTTTCTTTCTTTCCCTTCTCCTTCTTCTCCTTCTTCTTCACCTTTTCCTTCCTCCTCCTCTTCGTGGTATTACCTGTCAGACTTCGAAATTGAAATATTAGAAAAAACATACAAGTGTCTGAAAAGTTGCGTGTTTGGGTCACTGACCGAAGAGGAGGAGGAGGAGGAGGAGGAGAAGAAGGAGGAGGAGGAGGAGGAGGAGGAGGAGGAGGAGGAGGAGGAGGAGGAGGTTCTTACACATGAACAATAAAACAACAACAACAACAACAACAACAACAACAACAACAACAACAACAACAACAACAGTAACAACAGCTGCAGCTAAAGCCTCAGATTCCACGAGCTAAAAATATTAATAAGATTTAATACGAGGGATTTTATATAATTATTCTTCTCTCTCTCTCTCTCTCTTTCTCTTTCTCTTTCTCTTCCTCTCTCTCTCTCTTTTTACCTGTTGTGACACTATAATAACTTGGTTACCTGCTAATCACCGTTAATTACTGCCGTACCCTCGTGCTGTATAACTGATCCTCGCCTCTGCCTGCCGTGCCTTCTGCCGCGCCTCCGTCAGGATGTAAACACGCATGCACGACCTGGGAAAAGAAAAAAAAAAAAAAAGACTAGCAAAAAAAAATTATAAATATCAAAGATCGATACACAAGAAAAAGGAGTTAAAGAATTAGAATATATACGAACGCATTAGTAAAATTATGAAGATTTAATTAATGATGATAACACACACACACACACACACACACACACACACACACACACACACACACACACACACACACACACACACACACACACACACACACACACACACACACACACACACACACACACACACACACACTGATGTAGTGATATACAGACAGACTAACCTGACAGGATAGAATGTATATGAATTTTAATAACGTTATTTCTTTATGTGCTAGTTCTCGCTCTCTTTTTTTCTCTCTTTCTATTTATCTATCTATCTATCTATCTATCTATCTATCTATCTTTCTTTCTATCTATCTATCTATCTATCTGCATCGTAATTTATCATGCAAATATTGTAATACTTTTCAAATTATCGATATTTGGAATCGAGTTTTTGGGAATCAAATTAAGTTGAACTCATCACTTTTTAATGTGATTTACAAGTGAACATGTGTTGTTGTTGTTGTTGTTGTTGTTGTTGTTGTTGTTGTTGTTGTTGTTGTTTATCTTTTTGATCCTGTCCATAACACATTTTTTTTCTCTCTCTCGCTCTCTCATTCATATTTTTCAACCTCACAATAGAAGTGTTTGAAGTGTAGAATTATAAAGAAAATGTTGCTTCCTTTACTCACTTTATTCTTGACGTCAACATCTCTTAAATTTATACTTGTTTGTATTTCCTTAATCAACACCAATCTCGGAATACATCGTGTTATTTATAAACTCTTCGTCTCTTCTTTCTCACAACACATCACTCTGTAGTCTCGTTTTCTTTCACGTAATTGCTCAAGAAAATAGGAAGGAGGTACTATACAAGATGTGAAAATAAACCAAAAACAAACAAAAAAGACACATTTAACAACATTACAAACCACATAATCTCACTCACTCTGTATATAATATTCTCTTTATGTATATTCTCCCCTATTTTCCCCTCCCCTCTAACTGAGCCTCTTGTGCCGTCCCCTCGTGAAAGATACAGGAAAATATTAACTTAAAGAAGGACAAGAGGGAGTGAAGTTTCCTGTAGTTTCCCTTCCCTTCCCTTCCCTTCCTCCCCTTGCTCGTGTTTCCATCCCCTTTCTATCCTCTTTGGTCTTCCCCTTTTATTTTTCTCTCCTCGCCATCCTGTGTACGAAATCCTTGTAATACATCTCTTGATATCACTGCCAGCCATACCTCGTCTCCCCTCTCCCTCACCCTCCACCCTAAAGCCCCGTCTCACCACCCCGTCTCCCTGTCTCACCCCGTCTCGTCCCCTCTTCCTCACTCCTTCATTATCATTTATCCGGAATTATATCTCTCCCTCTGGTCCTTTTGTGATGAATTAATCTCACACATTCTTGTGATGGTGATGGTCCCAATTTTTTTTTATTTTATTTGCTACTTGTCATTTTTTCCTATTCTCTCTCTCCTCGTCCTCGTTGTGTTTCATCTTGTTATGATTTTTGTTTGTAAGATATGTTGTGTTTTAAAGGAGAGAAGAGGAGATGTAAGTCTTTTTCTTCCTCCTCCTCTTCTTCCTCCTTACCTTCTAAAGACACTCAAGAAGTTTCCTCCTCTATACCTCCTCCTATCCAACTTTTTTTTTCCTTCATTCACTTGTCCCTCCCTTCTTCTTTCCCTCTACTTACTCTCCTATTTTCCTTTCTACCTCCTGTCCTTCCACTTACCCCTTTCCCTCTCCCTCCCCCTTCCTTCCTCTTTCCCTCTCTCATAATACCCCTTTCTTTCCTTTTTTTTCCGGCCCTCTCACACTCCCTCAAGGCCTCTTCTCCCAGGTTGAAATATTAGGGAGTTCCTGATTACTCCTCCCACATCTTGGGGATTAATTTGTGTTGTGTTTGTAGGTCTTCGTATTGCCTGGAAGCTGGGCGGAAAGGCGATGCGGTGGGTTGAGTTAGGTTTGGTGTTTTCTCTGTGATGATGTTGACTGTGGTGTTGGTGTTGTTTGTGATGTTTGTGATGTTTGTGTGATGTTTTTGTGGTGTTGATGTGATGTGTATGATGTTGTGATGTAAGGGAGCGATGAATTTTCTCCCTAAACATCCCTTTCTCACTCCTTCTTCATCCCTTCAACACCCCTTCATCTCTTACTCCCATCAATCCTCTCCCTCAGTCCTTATTTTTTTTCTTCTCTTCTTTCTTTTTTTTTTTTTTTTTGAGGGGGGGAAAGTGTAAATTTGATTCAAAAATAAAAATAAAAGACAAGAAAAAATATATATATATGTTGTAGAGAATATAGAAAAAAATAATAGTTGAAAAAAAAAAAAAACGAATTCTTATCAATTACGCTAATGAACGACACAACCAAACCGAATGAAACGAAACGAAACTAAAAAAAAAAAAAATAGACGATGAAATAAAATAAATATAAAAAAAAAGAAAAAGAGAGTGTGAGAGAGAGAGAGAGAGAGAGAGAGAGAGAGAGAGAGAGAGAGAGAGAGAGAGAGAGAGAGAGAGAGAGAGAGAGAGAGAGAGGGAATGAAATAATAAAAATAAAAAATAAAAGGTGGTGGTGGAAGGTGGATAGAGAAAAAAAAAGAATATAGAAAGAAAAACAAAAAAACAACAAAACAAACAAACAAAATATAAAAGATAAAATAGAATAAAATAATACAATACACCTTTGTACTGAAAATTCCAAAATGCACTCAACTCACCTTGTGTATTTGTTTGTTTGTTCGTTTGTTTGTTTGTGTGTTTGTTTGTGGTCTCGAATCAACACTAATACAAATTGAAGCCGAACAAAGGGTCAATAAATCAGGTCACACTAGGAGGGGGGGTCATAGAGAGAGAAAGAGAGAGAGAGAGAGAGAGAGAGAGAGAGAGAGAGAGAGAGAGAGAGAGAGAGAGAGAGAGAGAGAGAGAGAGAGATTACGTTACCAGGTCATTATAGACAGAATAGGTCAAGTTTGTGGTGTTTAGTTAGTTAGTTTCCTTCCCTCTGATTAGGTTCGATGAGGTCAGGTCAAGTTAGGTCAAGTTAGGGTAAGTTAGATCACGTATCATACATGTCATACTAGAATACACGAGTAAGACATACAGAGAGAGAGAGAGAGAGAGAGAGAGAGAGAGAGAGAGAGAGAGAGAGAGAGAGAGAGAGAGAGAGAGAGAGAGAGAGAGAGAAGAAAGGAAAGTAGGTCTCCCCCCACGAGTAAAATAAGAGGGAAATGAAAGGCTCTAGTTAATTAGGCCTCAAGAAAATGGACTCCTCCTCCTCCTCCTCCTCCTCCTCCTCCTCCTCCTCCTCCTCCTCCTCCTCCTCCTCCTCCTCCTCGTGATTAGGGAAGTAGGAAGGAAGGAGAAAAATCGTATCAAATGTAAGAATAAGTATTGCCAACCACGCAACACATACGAACAGTACATTATAAATAATGAAAACACGAATTAGACGCAGGATTGGAATGCGATATGGTTTGAAAAAAAGATAAAAATATTTATTTACTCAATAAATGATACAATTAAACAAAAAATATTAGCATTTAAACTAAGATCCCAATTGAACTGGGTGCTTTGTATATAAATTGGTCATTTTATAAGGAATATCTGATAAATTTTTTCATCAACATTGGTGAAGCATTAAGACCACAATAATAATTTTAGTATTTTTTCAAACTAAATCAATTTATTTTTTTAGAAATAAATGTTTCCGGTGAAATGACTTGAAACTTAACTGAAAGTATTACATTATTCCAATGTACAATATAGTACAAAAATAGAGTCATGGTTAGAGAGAGCCTTGTATAGATTCCAGGGGATTGTATATACATACATACATACATACATACATACATACATACATATATACATACAGACAGACAGACAGACACACACACACACACACACACACACACACACACACACACACACACACACACACACACACACACACACACACACACACACACACACACACACACACACACACACACACACACACACACACACACACACACACACACACACACACACACACACACACACACACACACACACACACACACACACACACACACACACACACTCAATCTACCCTTCTAATTCCTTCTCTTCCCTCTCTCCTTCACCCTTCCCTCCTTACCTCCTTCCCTCCTATCTACCCTACCAATTTCTTTTCTTCCTTCCCTCCTTCTCTCCTTCATCCTCTCTCTCTCTTTCTCTCACCTTAATGGAAACACCCGCCGCTGATGTCTCTTCCTCTTAGCAAAATTAACTTTACCTCTTCTCTTCTTCTTCTCTCCTCTTCTTCTCTCCTCTTCTTCTCTCCTCTTCTTAATTACTTTCTTGAGGACGTATCTATATAAACTTTTTTTTTTTGTTATATATATATTTTTTTTTTCTTAATTTTCTCTACAGCTGTGTTGTTATTTGGATTGGTTTGTGGGTGAGGAAGAGGAGAGGAGGAAGAGGAGGAAGAGGAGGAAGAGGAGGGAAGAGGAGGGAAAGAGGTGAAGTGAAAAGAAGAGGAAGGAAAGAAGAGGCTGACTGGAGGAGGAAGGGAGTGGTAAAAATGGACGAAGGAAGGAAGTGGAGGAGGAGAAAAAAGTAAAGGAGGAGAAACTGGAGGATGAAGAGGCTGAAAGGAAGGAGGAGGAGGAGGAGGAGGAGGAGGAGGAGGAGGAGGAGGAAAAGATGGTAGAAAAAGATAAGGTTTTCGTGTGTGTGTGTGTGTGTGTGTGTGTGTGTGTGTGTGTGTGTGTGTGTGTGTGTTAATCTATCCATTGATTGATTACATTTTTGGTTCATTTTCCTTCTTTTGCAATTTTCATTTCAACTCTTTTTTTTTTCCCTTTTTCTACTTTCCTTTTTCTTTCTTTTTCTTTCCTAATTACATTTTCATTTTCTTGTTTGCTTTAACTTTTTTCCTTGATCTCAATCTTCTCTTTTTTTTTCCTCCTCCTCCTCCTCCTCCTCCTCCTCCTCCTAAAAAAAGCTTAACAAACTAAAGATTCACGGTATCTCTGGTAGCATCTACAATTGGCTTCAGGACTGGCTCTCTGAACGTAAACAGAGAGTAGTCTTAAACGGTGTCTCCTCTCAATGGTTAAACGTAAAAAGTGGCGTACCACAGGGTTCAGTACTTGGCCCTATTTTGTTTCTGATATATGTTAATGACATAGATGATGGGATCTCATGCAAAATATCAAAATTCGCTGACGATACGAAAATTGCCAGTAAAGTAACTTCGACAAGTGACAGAGAAGTCTTACAATCAGACCTTGATCGACTAACGTCTTGGGCCAATAAATGGCAAATGAAATTTAACGTTGATAAATGTAAGGTACTACATATCGGAAGAAATAATGATCACGTTCAGTACCAAATGAATGGAAAACTACTTTCTGCAGTGAACAAGGAAAAAGATCTAGGAATCACAATATCAAGCGATTTAAAACCCAGTCAGCATTGCTCAGAGGTAGTTAAAACCGCTAACAGATTGGTCGGCTTTATTGGGCGTACTTTCGAAAATAAATCAGAAAAAGTCATATTAAAACTGCATAATTCACTAGTACGACCTCATCTTGAATATTGCGTACAGTTCTGGTCCCCATATTACAGAAAGGACATTGACAAACTGGAAAGAGTCCAGCGTAGAATAACGAAAATGATTCCAAGGCTGAGAAATAAACCTTATGAAGAAAGACTTAAAGAATTAAACTTATTCAGCCTCGAAAAACGAAGGATGAGAGGAGATTTAATTGAAATGTTCAAGATAATTAAAGGATTTGATAATATCAATGCAGAAGATTACATTACTTTTGATCGATCAAATATAACAAGAAGACGTCATACTTTTAAGATTACTGGTAAAAGATTCACATCAAACGAAGCCAAACATTTCTTTTTCAATCGGATCGTTAACGTTTGGAACTCCCTGCCCGCCAATGTCGTCGACAGTAAAACAATTAATACATTCAAAAATAGACTGGACAAATACTTAGAAGCCAATCCGCAACTAAAACATTATTCGTCAACATAGTAAACTTTGAGCAAGTTCCTTCTAATGTACAGTAATTACAAAATCTCGATTCGGAAGGACGTCGCTAGGGGCCTGACATCGCTTGCCAGGTAGTAGTGTTAGTGACAGTAGTAATAGGATAGACTAATCTAATTCCACGCATTTATTTATTTATTTTTACTTATATTGCATGGTTGGCCTTCCTCTCCTGCCAGTCGTGGCTGGTGGGAGAATCCCTCACCCTTACTATCCTGTATCCTTCATCCCAGATTTGATAGTGTAGTCTAGTTTATCACAAACAGCCTCGTAAGGGCCAGTAGGCCTGTTGCTGTTTGTTCTTCCTATGTGTTCCTATGTGTTCCTCCTCCTCCTCCTCCTCCTCCTCCTCTTACCGTTCATCTTCTTTCTCTCTAACTATTTTTTCACTTTTTTCCCCTCTCTCTCTCTCTCTCTCTCTCTTTCTATCTTTTTTTTCCTACTATTTTTTCCCACGAGTTTTTTTCCTTTTGGGGAAGAAACTAAACTTACACATTCCAACTCAGCCTTGCATGTGTTGTTTATTTATTTCCTTCTTCTTCTGGACAGGTGTTGCGTGTTGTGTTACCTGTGTGAGTAGGGGGGGAGGGGGGGGAGGAGGAGGGGAGGAAGGGGGGGTCGGGGAGCAAGGGGTGGGTAGGGAGAGACCTTGTCAAACGTATGTCCCAGCCCATGTCCTTGCTCTCTCTCTCTCTCTCTCTCTTTTTTTTTTTTTCTCTCTCTCTCTCGTATTATTTAGATGTGAAGGTGAGGAGAAGGAAGAGGAGGAGGAGGAGGAGAAGGAGGAGGAGGAGGAGGAGGAGGAGTCATTTTTTTTATTCATCTTGTGACTTCCATCTGAATTCCATCAAGAGTTTCAAACCCACGACTGTCAGAGCGGAACGGAGAAGATTTTTTGTGTGTGTTTGTACGTGTGTGTGTGTGTGTGTGTGTGTGTGTGTGTGTGTGTGTGTGTGTGTGTGTGTGTGTGTGTGTGTGTGTGTGTGTGTGTGTGTGTGTGTGTGTGTGTGTGTGTGTGTGTGTGTGTGTGTGTGTGTGTGTGTGTGTGTGTGTGTGTGTGTGTGTGTGTGTGTGTGTGTGTGTGTGTGTGTGTGTGTGTGTGTATGTGTGTGTGTGTGTGTGTGTGACCCAGTAGACATATTTCATACACAGAAACCTCCAAGAAGGAAAGGAGGAGGAGTAGGAGGAGGGAGGAGGAGGAGGAGGAGGAGGAGGAGGAGGAGGAGGAGAATTCTTGACGTTAGAAATACAACTTGACAATCTTGCGAGAGAGAAAAAATAGAAATTCAAAAAATAATTCGTTTTCTCCTCACTAGATGTCTCTGCTTTTCACCTTAACACTTTCACACCAAATAACAATAAAAATAGAGATAAAAGATTAGATTTAACAAGAATACATACATTAGAAACATCCATTTATGATCTAATTACATATATCATTAAAGGGAGGGAATAAATGTGGTTCCAGTGACATTAAACTTTACTATATGTTTATTTTTTTGGCTAAATTACCTTTCTTTCTCTCTCCAAGTGTCCGTCGTCTCTAATATCTGTCTATCTGTTTGTCTATCTCTTTATCTGTTTGTCTGTCTATCTCTTTATCTATCTGTCTGTCTGTCTGTCTCCTTCCAGTTACTCGCAATGGCACGTAGCATTTTCCAGCTGCATTTTCCAGCTGTTTCCTCCCAGCAAGATAAAATACACACATTCCTCAAATACAAACCTAGAATCGATGGTGTGAATTCATGGCTTCACCTTCCTCCTCCCTCCCTTCCTTCCTTCCTCCTTCACTCCCTTCTCCTCTTTCCTTCCCTCCTTCTCTTCCTTTTTTTTATCAGTCAGTTTTTATTCTGTTTCTCTTTCGTCCTTCCTGTTTTTTTTTTTTTTCATTCTGTTTATTTATTTTTCGTGTTTATTTTTAGCTTCGTATGTTTTTCATTTTTTTATCGATTTTTTTTTCTATTTATTTCGTTTCATGTTTTTTTTTTCCTTCATCTACTTGACACCTGATATCCACACCTGATACCTTTACACACCTGGCCCTCCACACACCTGTTCTCCTACACACCTGTCCTCCTACACACCTGTTTATAGGAAAGATTTTGGCTTTTAAGTAAACGAGGATTTTTAGTTATTTTTCTCTATCATTTTCTTCTTCCTCTTCTTCTTCTTCTTGTTCTTGTTTCGAGGCAAGGCAAAGTATTGTTTTAGAAAGTTCATGATATGTTTGGGAAAGTGTGTGAGGTAATGGCAGGGATTAGGGAGAGAAGGATGGCAAGACGAGCTGGGATGAAGCTAATGATGATGATGATGATGATGATGATGATGATGATGATGATGATGACGGTAATAATAATGAAGTAATGATTATAGTAAAAAGCTTGATCGACACATATTCTAAAAGAGGTAGGAAAGTGAGTGAGTGAGTGAGAGTGAGTGTGTGTGTGAGTGAGTGAGTGTAGGGTAATGAATATGATAAAAAGAAGGTGTGTAGGGGAGTGAGAGTGAGAGGAAAGGGGAGAGGATAGAGAAGGAAGGGGAGAGGGGATAGATAGATAGATAAATGAAGGAAACAGATCAGAAAGCTTGTTAGGGATTTAAACTGTTATGTTGCTAAATAGCCAATTAACCTTTTTTTTTTGCATAAACCAATAATGTCAACATGTAAGGAAAGTTATCAACCTTCCAAGTGTCAAGTGAACGTCATCTTAAATATTGACACCTCATGACCAGCTGGGAATATGTTGACCCCAAGTTTAATTTTGTATTTGTTTTCCCATTATTCTATATATATTTTTTATCAACTTTTTTTCCTCTCCTACGAATGATACATAACATAATCCTACACACATACACAATTCATTCGTACCGCAGTGACAACACAACACACAGCTCAGCATCGCAGTAATAGTGTTATATGTCCTATTATTATATTACTAACACAGTCCCACCGCCCTCCACGCCATCTAGTGAGCACTGCTGACAACATACAACTCACCAACGCAGCAATGTTGGTGTTAGTTGTACTATTATTATATTACTAACACAGTCCCACCGCCCTCCACGCCATCTAGTGAGTATTGCTGACAACTCACCCAGTCCACCTCACCTCACCTTAGTGTCAGGATTACGTCAGCCTTAACGTCAGGAGAGTAGAGATGCAGGTTAATGAAGTGGATTGAAGGAGGAGTGCAGGATAGATTACATAGGATTACATAGGAAGAATAGATAATGTGTTAATAGATGTTCATGTTATTTCTTGGTAGCGACAAGGAGGAGGAGGAAGACGAGGAGGAGGAAGACGAGGATGTATTTTAAGTGTTTCCTTGAATATTCTCGTCGCCTCAGTCAGACCGGAAGTGAAAGAAAATTAAGAAAGAAGCAGAAATGAAAGTTTGTGAACGTAGTTTTTGTTTCTTTTTTTCTATTTCTCTGCTGCTGCATTGGGAACATTAATAGATTGACGAGGAAGAAGAAGAAGGAGGAGGAAGAGGAAGAGAAAAAGAAAGAGAAGGAGGAGGAGGAGGAGGGGAGGAGCTGCTTGTAAACCACCAATTGCCGTTGTTAAGCCGTTGTTAGACCCGCCAATTGCCTTGTTTGAGTGGAAATCTTTACTCCACTAACAAGGAATTATGTGCTTGTTCAGATTTCCGAGATTAGAGTATATGAGAGAAAAAGAAAAGAGAGGAAAGACTGAGATAATGTGAGTGTGTAAGGATAGAAGAAATGAAACCTTACAGCTGTATATATATTTTTCACTATAACGAACATTCATCTAATACTTCTTTTTTTTTTTTTTTTTTAACCTCACAGTACACGTTGATTCGATACCTTTCTATTTAAAACACCAAATTGATTCATTCATTTATACATAATGAATAATAATGATTTGCCCAAGTGAAGAAGTGAAGCTATTCATGCATTTTTTATAACAGCAAAGTGAAGTGAAGTGAAGTGAATCAGTGAGTACATTATATATATATATTTTTTTTTTAGGGTAAATCCTTTGAAGCGAATGTCCGATGAGGCGATGAAAGTATAAATTTTTCTCTCTTTCCGAAGTCATAATAATTAATTCAGACAAAATACTTTGCAACACACATTGTTTTGTTAGAACGATTTACCTCCTGCTGACTGAATGAGAGAGAGAGAGAGAAACACACACACACACACACACACACACACACACACACACACACACACACACACACACACACACACACACACACACACACACACACACACACACACACACACACACACACACACACACACACACACACACACACACACACACACACACACACACACACACACACACACACACACACACACACACACACACACACACACACACAGGAAAAGAACACTATGAATTATTATAGTGCCTACCATTTGGACCACTTACTCCTTAGTGCTGTGTGTGTGTAACTTGAAAATGAACGAGAAAACTTGGTGAGCTGAAGAGGGAGGAGGAGGAGGAGGAGGAGGAGAGGGGAAGAGAAGAGGGGAGGCAACTCAAGAACGAAGGGGAGGCATAGGAAACGGAAGGGAAGGAAGGGAAACTCAGTAGGGAAGGGAAACGAGGGAACTGAAGGGATGAAGGGTAGAGGAAAGAGATGGGGAAACAGGAGGTTGTTTTTAAGTGGGGGAAAAAATTAGGTTGCCACATTATTTCCACCGACTTGTGAATATGATTAAGAAAAAGGGGAAAAAAAGGGGAAAATTGCTTTGAACTCCTTATTTTCCCCTACACCAGAGAGAGAGAGAGAGAGAGAGAGAGAGAGAGAGAGAGAGAGAGAGAGAGAGAGAGAGAGAGAGAGAGAGAGAGAGAGAGAGAGAGAGAGAGAGAGAGAGAGAGAGAGAGAGAGAGAGAGAGAGAGAGAGAGAGAGAGAGAGAGAGAGCAAACTAAATAGAGGTAAAAACAAGTTTGCCGTTTTAAAAGTTACTACAAAAAAAATGAAAATAAAAAAATAAAATAAAATGAAAAAAGGACAAAATGAACGAGTGAAATAAATGAACCAAAAGTTTTAAAAAATCTAAAAATAAAAACAAGGAAAAAAAAAGGTAAAAAAAAATAAATAAATAAACAGAAAAGTCAATCCAGTGGTCAGAAAAAATATAGGAACAACAACAAAACATTTCAAAAAAAAAATATTAAAAACATGTACAGAATTTTAACATTATTTTTTTAAACAAATAGACAATAAAGTTCAAAAATACGACCACGTGTTCCTCTCACTGCTAATGGGAGGTAAAGGGGGGAGGGGGGACGGGGGGGAGAGAGAGAGGAGAGGGGAGGGTAAAGTAAGGGAGATTAGAGAGAGAAGAGAGAAGACAGAGAGATTAAAGAGGAGTCATAGAGAGGGAGGAAGAACAAGATTAAGGAAGAGATAGAAGGATACGAGAGAGAGAATAAGAGAGAGAGAGATGAAGAAATATTAAGATGAGAGGTTAATAAGGGAAGAAATGGGAAACAAGTGAGGGGAGAGAGAGAGAGAGAGAGAGAGAGAGAGAGAGAGAGAGAGAGAGAGAGAGAGAGAGAGAGAGAGAGAGGTGAGGGGAGAGAGAGGCAGGTGAGGGAGAGAGGCAGGTAAGGGAGGTTGGATGTGTTAGTACAAGCTCACATCTTCTTAATATGATAATTCTGTCCCTCACGACCGAGATAAATGCAAATCACTACGAGCATCCCAGGTGAGATTATACAGGTTGATGCGGACACGAGAGAGAGAGAGAAGAGAGAGAGAGAGAGAGAGAGAGAGAGAGAGAGAGAGAGAGAGAGAGAGAGAGAGAGAGAGAGAGAGAGAGAGAAAGAGAGAGAGAGAGAGAGAGAGAGAGAGAGAGAGAGAGAGAGTAAAAATAATAAAAAGCACGTGTGTGTGTGTATCTTCTGTTTAAGTCTTCAAAGTTCACACTTTCTAGCATTGCCCTAAGCATATGAATGAATGAATGTATGTATGTACGTATGTATGAATATATGTATGTATGTATGTATGTATGAATTAGTGCATGTATAATAATCTTCCTTTCCCCTCCTCACCACATCTTCCTTCCCCTTCTTTGCCTTACCCGCGAGACTAGATCAATCTCGTCTCATTTCTTTCCAAGTGCTCGCCGTTTGCACAAAGAACAAGGTTGTATTTGCATTACCTGGAGGCGAATGACAGATGTAAGTTAGTCTATCTATTATCATTAACATTTATTTTACATTAATATAATATCCTTACGCTGTTAGACCTTCAAGCAGTTACAATTTCCGGTGTTTTAAGAATGTTTTTATCGCTATAGAAGTTAGGTTTGCTTTATTTATGTAGCAGTGAATGATGTGTGTGTGTGTGTATTTATACGTGAATTGTATTAAAAAGAGTCGACTTGGGGTTTATAGCGGCATCTGTATAAGTGGCGATGGTGGTGGTCGTTACATCACCTCCTTTACTGCTTGGAATCAATGTATTTTCAACCACTGCTGTTTCAATCGACTTTCTTTCCATCGTCACCCTCTTCTTAATCGTACTTGGTGTGTTCTGATAATTGGAGACGAGTGAATCTAATTGAGTGCTGAGCGTGTGAGTAGGAAGCTGCCGCGGGGACACAGCGGAGACACCAACGGGCTCGCAAATGACATAATGATAATGATTCGTTCATTTATTTCGCCTGTCTGCTTCACTCCGGCACGACTCCTTGCATCTATAATGTTTGTATTTATTATTTATTTTCAGTAGTAGAAGTAGAAGTAGAAATAGTAGTAGTAGTAGTAGTAGAATGAGGAGGAGGGGCTGCAAAATGAACGGTACATATTTTCCAAACACCCCAGTTCACGCATGGACAGTCCCTCCCTGTAGCGTCCCTCAAGGAAGGTTCACCGCTGATACCAGGCCGGCAGGCAAGAGGTAGGCGGCGGCGATGTAGTGATCTCATATATTTGTGTTTCCTCGCGCGTGTTCCCCTGCAAGTTGATGGCGAGGACGTGCGTGTGTGAGAGTATGATCCTCGTATTCTTGTGTTATGTGTCCTTGTGCCAAATGTGACCTGTTTTTGGTGTGGTGGGCGAAAATACGTGATTGTGATGGAGTGGGTAATGGCGGATGTGTGTGTGTGTGTGTGTGGGGGGGGGGGGGGGGCGGTGTGGGTAAGCATATCTAGGTGTTTGTTGACGTGAGATTGTCGCTTTGGCAAGATATAGCTTCGGGAAATGGTGTTGTTTTATGTTGATGTATCGCGTGACTCCAAAACTGATTGAGGGAGATGGTGGAAGGTTGTGCCAATGTTGATGCTGGGATTATCGCTACTACTACTACTACTACTACTACTGACTTACTACTACTCACTACTAC
>JAXIVD010008626.1:0-2500 GCA_036785275.1 Cancer borealis | reverse complement strand
TTAGCTAACCCCCCCCCCTCCCCTCTCCTCCTCTCCCTGCTACTGTAATGCTGTAATGCTGTAATGGCTTCTGTTCCTGTATCAGTCCATTTTTACACAAACTACCCTAGATTTTTGTTTAGGGTGTGTAACATTTTTCCCGATCATTGCACGCCCGTTTTATGCAGCGTTGAGAGGAAAGTATTATGGACATTTTTTAAACATGCATAAAAAATATAGATACAAAGTGCTTTCTATGGCAATATAAAGAAGAGAGAGAGAGAATGAGAGAGAGAGAGAGAGAGAATGAAAAAAAGATAGAATACAATGAAAAATACCAAGCCTCACAACACCCAAATAACAGACACATACATCATTCAATCAGGCGGAATATAGAACAAAAAAAAGGTTACGGATGAAACAAGTAACTTTTCACTCGCAAATGAAAATGTGATATGCAAATGAATGACGGAGGGTGACGCGGTAGCAAGTGAATAAAAGAGAGATAATAGAGAGAGGACACACGGAAATACATGACGTTGATGAATGAAGGATAATAAGAGAAAGTTTAATGAATGAGTGACGCAAAGAAAGGACGCGAGGAAAGGAAGGGAAAAGAGGGAGGAAGGAACGAAGGAAGAGGAAAATGGGTAAAAGAAAGAGAGAGAGAGAGAGAGAGAGAGAGAGAGAGAGAGAGAGAGAGAGAGAGAGAGAGAGAGAGAGAAAGGAAGAGAGGGAGTGGCGTTGAATACCCTTTGCTCATATTACTAATCAGGCTTTTAACAGGACACTTCCGTCTCCCACCACTGGACTCATCTTGCCCCCATCACCTCCCTCTCCACCACTCCACCACTCCACCACTACACCAATTCCACCATTGTTTCCCCACCACAAACACACACATACATACACCCATAAGCCGCCACGCCTCGCCAAACACACCAGCTTTCACTACACTTCAAACTTCAGTAATCCTCTCTCTGTCCCTTACCATATTTTTTTTCTCTCTCTCTTTTTTTATGATTTTTTTTCTTCTCTCCCCCCCTCTCTCTCTCTCTCTCTCTCTCTCTCTCTCTCTCTCTCTCTCTCTCTCTCTCTCTCTCTCTCTCTCTCTCTCTCTCTCTCTCTCTCTCTCTCTCTCTCTCTCTCTCTCTTTTCCTACTCTTACCTCTTTCTGATACAGTTCGTTTTACCTTTACCTCGACTTTAACCTCTCCTCCTCCTCCTCCTCCTCCTCCTCCTCCTCCTCCTCCTCCTCCTCCTCCTCCTCCTCCTCCTCCTCCTCATTCACATTCATCACTGTAATTCACGTCCGCGCTCGTCATCATTCATTAACTTGCTAGATACATTCAACCCTGTCTGTCTGTCTGTCTGTCTGTCTGTTTGTCTATCTTTCTGTCTATTTGTCTGTCTGTTTTGATCCTCCCTGTCATCATATTTGTCTGTTTTAAATTTGTTTTTTTCTAATTATGTGGCTGTCTTTTTGTTTGGTGATCTCCCAGTGTGTGTATGTGTGTGTGTGTGTGTGTGTGTGTGTGTGTGTGTGTGTGTGTGTGTGTGTGTGTGTGTGTGTGTGTGTCTGTGTGTGTATTTGTCCGTCTGTCTAAGTCTGCTTCACTCATTAGTGCAAGTCTCTCTCTCTCTCTCTCTCGCTCTCTCTCTCTCTCTCTCTCTCTCTCTCTCTCTCTCTCTCTCTCTCTCTCTCTCTCTCTCTCTCTCTCTCTCTCTCTCTCTCTCTCTCTCTCTCTCTCTCTCTCACACACACACACACACACACACACACACACACACACACACACACACACACACACACACACACACACACACCACACACACACACACACACACACACACACACACACACACACACACACACACACACACACACACACACACACACACACACACACACACACACACACACACACACACACAATACAAACACATCAGCTAAAATCCAAGACAGCCTTTTTCAAAATATTTCGTTCTCTGCGGATATTGCAAAAATGTCCTGATTGTGTGATGAACAAGAGGGGCAGTTTGCACCTCAAGGTCGAAGGGTTGATTATCGCTCTTAAGAGCCACTCCCATAGGACTCATTGTGGCACCCTTCTGGAGGAGTGAGCGTGGTGCCTTGTGCCTGAACTTTTCCTCGTTGATTGAAGGGAGGGGCATGCTAGAATGGGGTATTGATCTGGCACTGTTTTGTCGAGGGGCGGCGTGCAGGATGGATGTATGTGTTTAGGATCAAAATGGATGAGTGTGCATACAAGTCTCAGCTTCCCAGTGCAGCTCCCGTTACAGTCTCCGTTGGGTGATGCTGTAGTGTTTTAATTATGCATACATGTAGAAAAGAATGTAAGTTTATATATCCTCAGGTTACTTTGCTAATCTAATCACTTCACGCTACACCTGGAAGAAGTGTTCATTATTATGTATATATATTTATTTTGGTGGGGATTAGAAACAATGGTAAAGAAATGTATACAAGATTATTGGTGATATTTACCTTCGGAATTAT
>JAXIVD010008625.1:15000-17061 GCA_036785275.1 Cancer borealis | reverse complement strand
GTACAGAAAGAAGGGGTAACAATGGTAGTGTGATTGCATTGTTGATTAGAAGAAGGGAGGGGGGGGAAGAGGGGAGGTTATTTGTTGCTAAGGTGTATGTATGTATGAACGTATGTATGTATGTGTATGTGTATGTGTATGTGTGTGTGTTTGGGTACTATTATCATTCACTCTGTATCTCTATTTGTCTCTCCGTCTCTCTCTCTCTCTCTCTCTCTCTCCTAACAATAATTTCTACGTTTTTTCCAGCATCTACAAGTCCCTACAAGTCCCCAACAAGCCTTCAGTCCCCTTGCCGTTCTGTTAGTCCTTAAGCTCAACACACTATGGAGAAATGGCTTCAAACATGCCTCCTCCTCTGCCTTTACGGGTTCTTCAAGGAGCTGCGGCCGTCAGAACCCTTCCTTACCGAGTACTTGAAACAGCCTCCGATGAACCTAACAGACTTCCAGGTAAGGTGAGGCTAGGTTAGAGAGAGAGAGAGAGAGAGAGAGAGAGAGAGAGAGAGAGAGAGAGAGAGAGAGATGAGAGAGAGAGAGAGAGAGAGAGGAGAAGAGAGAGAAGAGAGAGAGAGAGAGAGTGAGTCAGAAGAGAGAGAAGAGAGAGAGAGAGAGAGAGAGAGAGAGAAGAGAGAGAGAGGTGTGTGTTAAGAGAGGATCTATGGATATTTTTCCCCCTTATTACACTCTTCCTTCCTTCCTTCCTTCCTTCCTTCCTTCCTTCCTTCCTTCCTTCCTTCCTTCCTTCCTAGTACACATAAATCACCCTTTTCCCCACCTCTCTTCCCCAACAGGTAACATATCAGGTGTACCCAGTGTGGACCTACTCTTACCTCTCCCTCCTCATAGTTGTATTCCTCCTGACGGACTTCCTGCGTTACAAGGCTGTGATAGTAGCAGAGGGCATAGGGTACGTGGTCACCTGGTCACTCCTGCTGTGGGCGCGAGGTGTAGCCGCTATGCAGTTTATGGAGTTCATGTACGGCATTGCTACGTCTACGGAAGTGGCGTACTACACTTATATATACGCTAAAGTGGCGGGGAAGTACTACCAGAGGGTGACAAGTTATACCCGCGCTGCTATCCTTGCTGGCAGGTTTTTATCGGGTATACTAAGCCAGGTATGGTACGTGTGTGTGTGTGTGTGTGTGTGTGTGTGTGTTTACCTAGTAGATACATAGATTAAACCTGTATTACTTTTGTTATACATTGCCTACACACATCATCAATCATCATCATCAGCTCACCCTGTCATACCTACACACACACACACCTTCTCACCCTCTCCCTCTCTCCCAGGTCCTTACATCTAGTGGCCTCATGACCTACCACGCACTCAATTATCTATCCTTGGCGAGTGTGAGTGTGGCGCTGCTCCTGGCCTGCCTTCTGCCCTCCGTCAGGACCAGCATCTACTTCCACCGCCAACACTACACACCCACTAGCGAAAGGACGAACAGTGCCCTTCAACTCACCCCCCCGCACCAGACGCAGCAGGATGGTGGTGGTGGTGGTGGTGATGGCTGGTTGTTGAAGATGAAAGAGGTGGGTACTGGGGAGAGAGAGAGAGAGAGAGAGAGAGAGAGAGAGAGAGAGAGAGAGAGAGAGAGAGAGAGAGAAAGAGAGAGCGAGAGCGAGAGAGCGGATACAGGAGGTGTTACATGTTATTATTCAAAATGACTAATTAATGAATAAATAACATAATTCACTCTAATCACCATTCTCACCTGTCCTCCTCCTCTCCTAATTACCCCCCTCCAAACCAGGTAATGAGGTTGATGTGGCATGATTTCTGCTCCGCCTACAGCAATAAGTATCTGTTGAAGTGGTCTCTGTGGTGGGCGTTTGCTACCTGCGGGAATTTCCAGGTGGGCAATTTCATCCAGCCTTTGTGGGAGAGTGTACTGCCGGTGGGCGGGAAGGAACAGCTGTATAATGGTGCTGTGGAGGCGACCCAAACCTTGTTAAGTAAGTAGCGAGAGTGGTGATTGGTGATTTAAGATAATTGGGTTGTTATACTAATTGGTATTTGTGATGCTAATGATTTCTATTTTATTTTTTT
>JAXIVD010008625.1:5000-10000 GCA_036785275.1 Cancer borealis | reverse complement strand
AAAGTGATGGGGAAAAAATGTGATGGGAAAAAAGTGATGGGAAAGAAATGCGATGGGAAAAAAGTGATTGGGGAAGAAATGTTATGGGAAAAAAATGCAATAAACAAAGAAATGGGAAAGAAGGCTGGAAACAAAGATGGGGGAAAAAAATAGAAAATACAATCGCAAAATAAAGTACAATAACAGGAAGGAAAAAATTGATCAAAACAAGATTTCCCAACATCAAGAGGAATAACTAGACTCGAATTAATTACAATATTATTACTCTGAACACACAATTATAAACGAGTGTGTAAGTTAGTCAATTAAATTGATTATATCTCCATTAACATCCTACCAAATAACGATGCAAATAGGCCTTCCTGTTAGCTAGGAGGACGAATTTTTATAGTCCTTCCCTACACAACAATCTCCAATCTCCATCAGCTGTGTTTACTGTTTACATTGGACCAAAAACATCAAGGTTCGTAAGTATAAAAGTGTATAAAGAAAATTGATGTCACGATAATTGATATATAAAAAAAGGTTAATTAATGAGAATCAATTTAATATCGCATATGTAAGTTATAATCTCACTTCAGTAGCTCATAAAAAAAAAAAAAAATTAAATGGATATAGAAGATGTGTTATTAAAATTTATGGTATTACTATACTTTATGCCATTAAACAGTCGATGGTTATGGCTCCCCCAAGCTTGCTGGGGTGGGGGGGGTAGAGATATGAAATATTGGCATAAAGTATAAATTTACCAAATTTATATATAAAAAGGTACCTAATGGAAATTAAGTTAAAATTGCATATTATTTCAAGAGTTAAGTTGAAAAAATATACCTGATAAAAAAATTGTTTTCAATCAAATGGATATATAAATTTAGATTAAAATATTGATGTTGATAAATACTTATGGAAATCAACTTATCAACGCATCATAACACATCAAAAGCTTACCTAAAACTTTTATCCATGATGACGACAATGTAGAAAAAAACTAATTGATGATTTATGAACAGATTTGAAACAATTATCAAAAACCTTAATCATTTCCTGCCATATAAACAAAGGTATACAAATTATCCTTCCCAATCTTCAGTGTGTCTCAAGCAGTGATGGGGAGAGACTTTCCATCCCCCTTTCTGTCCCCTCCATCTGAAAAGGCGTATGGAAAGATGGATTCAATTATCTCGTATGCACAAACCATCTTTCAAAGCAGTGAATGAAGCAATGAATCAATGGGAGGTTGCCTGGTTGTAGGATTGTCAGTGTGTGTGGTTAGTGTGCGTGTGGTGAGTGTCCTCCTCCTCTTCATCTTTCTCCTACTTTTCTTCCTCCTCCTCCTCCTCCTCCTCCTCCTCCTCCTCCTCCTCATCATCATCATCATCATCATCATCATCATCATCATCATCACCTTCTCCTCTTCCTCTTCCTCTTCCTCTTCCTCTTCCTCTTCCTCTTCTCCTCCTCTTCCTCCTCAACAAGTAACCAAATGGAAGGGAAGATCACGTCCTGAAAAGGTAATGTTATACTTTCTCACGTTTCGTTATGAATCTTATGCATGATAGTGAATAACAAGTAAATAAATGAATAAATGGTAAAAGTTTAGATCTTCACCGTAATGGCGTTTGTTTACGTCTAGGTTTCGGGACTGCAACTCGTCCAACTCCCAACTTTCGGTCATAGAGAACATTTGATAGCTTCTATTTTAATGTAACCTAACCAAACCGAACCTAACCGAACCTTAACCTTCATTGACAAATAACAGAATCTTGTTTAAACCAAACTAAACTTTAATTTTCGAAGAGAAGGTCTCACAGAAAACATTGAATATCTCACTAACTAAGAATTTGTGACGAAAATGTAATTAAGAAAACCTTGTCAAAATGCATCATGTCATCAGGTAATGCAAAAATATAACCCTGAGTTCTCTAGAGCAGGGGTTCCCAGCCTGGGTTACATGTACACCCAGTGGTAGTACATTTACTCTTTTCAGGTGGTACGTACAGTATATTGGGTCTGAGAGAATAACCACTGCTGTACAATACATAATGTTGTAATCTGCATTCAGATTGTACAATGTCGTGTGTTTTCCCTCAATTTCCTCATTTTAGTAAACAAAGCTTTTACTTAAGTTATATCAAGAGTAGAGTGAATACCACTTGTTTTTCACTATTATGAAACTTTTTTACCTGAATTTTTAGGGGTACGCGGGAATCTATAATAATGTCCAAGGGTACAGAGGAAATAAAAGGTTGGGAACCCCTGTCCTACACCCCTGTCCTAGAACACTGTGGTGAAGATGTAAAATAATACCAGCTAATGTTACACTTTCTCACGCTTCATTATGAATCTTATGTATGATAGTGAATGACAAGTAAACACACACACACACACACACACACACACACACACACACACACACACACACACACACAGCCTCGTACTTTCTTGTTTATGTGAGTGAATATTTTTACGCAAACATTTTAAGTATCATCAGAGAATATAAATTTTTGGCATATAGACCGTACTCATTCCTCCTCCGCCTCTTCCTTTTCCTCCTCCTCCTCCACCCACACTTCCCCTTCCCTCCCCACTGCACCCTGCCAGCCCTGCATCCCCTGTAAGTACCCTGAATCAACCTCTGTCACCCTGCCAACCGTTGTTTTGTTTGTCTTTTTTCTGTTGTGGAATTTGTAAATACTATTTCTACTCATCTTCCTCCCACACCTCCATCCTCTTGCACCTCCCACCCCCAACACCCCCCCCCACCCACCCCCACATCCTTTCTTAACCCCCAACCACACCCCCCAACACTCCCCACCCACACCCACGACCCTCACCCTGGCACCCTTTCCTCCTTCACCCCTTCCAAGGTCACTCATTAGTAGTATGCGATTGTCTACTTGTACTAACTATCACATTTACTATTATTGACTGGCACCTCTTGTTCCTCTACTACTACTACTATTACTACTACTACTACTACTACTACTACTACTACTACTACTACTAAAAAAAAAATTTGAAATCAATTGCTTGACAGTATATTGCTCGAAATTAATTGCGAGAAAAATAATATCTCGAACGATCAATTGCTCGCAAGGCAGATTGCTCAAAAATATTAGTTTAATGAAGAATATCCAAAAATAAGGTTAAGAAAATACAACTCTATTATTGTCATTAAGTTTGGTTAGGTTAGGTTAGGTTGGGTTGGGTTGGGAAATTATTTTGAGCATTTTACTGTCGAACAATTAATAATTCGATAAATTATTTTTCAAGCAATTGATTTCGAGCAATTTACATGATCAGCGTTTCTCAACCGGAGTTCCCCGGAACCCTAAAATTCCGCAAAAGGTCACTAGTAGTTCCGCGAAATACTTCAAATATACACAATTTTGTAAACATTTTTCCATGAGAACACCGCTCTCGCTGTGTGTGGGGGTAGAGGGGGAATCTGATCTGTGCGGCACATACTAGTGCACATGGAGAGGGGTCAGGGTTACAAATTGTGTGGAGTCAGGTTGACTGGGAATATTATGTTGACTATTCAATGTGGCTGGACTAGTTAATTTGGCTCCACTCCTACTCGCCTGGAGGTCAAGTGGGCTAAGAGTCACGTGAACTATGATGAAAAAAAAAAAATATGATATATAATTTTTTTGTGCAGGGGTTCCTTGAGACATGTAATTTATTTTAAGGGTTCCGCAAGGGTAAAAAGGTTGAGAAACGCTGCTCTAGATTCTACTACTACTACTACTACTACTACTACTACTACTACTACTACTACTACTACTACTACTACTACTATAACTACTACTACTGCTGCTGCTGCTGCTACTAATTTTACTACTACTACTACCACCACCACCACCACCACTACTATCATTACTACCATTACTACTATTACTACTACTACTACTACTACTACTACTACTACTACTGCTACTTTTACTACTCGACTTCTCCGCAGTTGTAGTAGTGCCTAAACGTATAGTAAGGGATGGGGGTGCCAAGGGAGGGGTGTGGAGTGTTGAGGGGTTGGGGTGTTAAAGGGTTGGGGTCGGGGTGCCAAGGGTGGGGGGTGTTGAGTGCTGAGGGGGTGGGGGGGGGAGATTGTTGTGTCACCACCTGGCATTCGTAACACACCAGCTGGCACACACACACACACACACACACACACACACACACACACACACACACACACACACAGTTGGCAGAGTGTTTGTGAGTGATTCATCTATCAGCTTCTCGTACCCTTTCCTCCTCCTCTTCTTCTTCTTCTTCTTCTTCCTCCTCCTCCTCCTCCTCCTCCTCCTCACGTACACATATATTACCGGACCTTTGTATTACGTTGTTATGTAACTGAAGGTATTGAAAGAATTTATAGGTAGTAGTAGTAGTAGTGTGTGTGTATGTGTGTGTGTGTGTGTGTGTGTGTGTGTGTGTGTGTGTGTGTGTGTGTGCGTACAAGGAAAAATAGACACACACAGAGAGAGAGAGAGAGAGAGAGAGAGAGAGAGAGAGAGAGAGAGAGAGAGAGAGAGAGAGAGAGAGAGAGAGAGAGAGAGAGAAAAAAAAAAAGAAAAGAAAGAAAATACCACAAAAAGATGATAGAGAAAAGAAGAAGTAAATATGGAAAGTGAGAAAGAGGAAAGAGGAAGATGGGAGGTGAAGGGGAAACAAGGCAGAGGGGAAAATACTACAGTAGGGGTTAAGACGGGGAGGGGAAATGAAGGTATGTCAGGGTACAGAGGAAGATATATCGATTCGAGGGGAAAGGAGAGGCTGAGGGAAAGAGGGAAGGAGGGGAAGTGTGAAGTATTTTGCTGTAGAAATCACCATGAGGGAACGAAGTGTGTGTGTGTGTGTGTGTGTGTGTGTGTGTGTATCATGTATTATGTATCCTATGTAGAGCAAAGTATCCTACATAATTGAGACATAAATTAAGTAATACAACAAATTAAATGTTATATTGTTTTCCATTCACTGTCGTCCACATTTTCAAC
>JAXIVD010008624.1:15000-17066 GCA_036785275.1 Cancer borealis | reverse complement strand
CTCGTAGGACATCCCATTAATCCTTCCTGTAAATCAGATACCTACCAGGAAGTTGACAACTTCGTCCAACTGATCGGTGTGTCTATCGGAAATTGCTTCACTTGAACACTAACTAACGAGCCAGCGTAGGAATAAACTTTTTTTCCGGTAAATCTTCAACCAAACTTCATATATATATATATATATATATATATATATATATATATATATATATATATATATATATATATATATAATATATATTATATGTTTTTTATAATCTAATAGCCTTTTCATTGAATTTCTTATGCACCTCAGTCAACTTTCGTGCCTTCTTTGTACTTTTTTTTTTTCCAAATTAGTTAGGTTTGTGTGCAGGTTTATCTTGTATTAGAGAAGCTGAGTGTGATTTCCAGTGTGTTGTGATCGTGATCTTCTTACTCCCGTACACACCCTGCACGTGTATTCTTACCTCACCACGTCACCTACAGTTTAGGTCTTCTCACACTTGGATTGTCTCATCTGCATCAGTGTCTCTTTCTTCTCCTCGCTGCCCTCGCACCAATTACTGAGTACATGCGCAGAGTGCAGAAGAGGAATTGTATGTTAAGCATTATCTTTTGAATGCCTGGACTGTCTTTTATTTAAATGCAAAGTCAGGTTCTTAGGCAGTCATTTTTGTATTCACTCTTGATATTTATCATTCCCACACTGCAAAAAAAAAGATTTTGGTTAACTTTTAAACTAGTGCATATATCAAGTGCGATACAGAAATATAGATCTAAAGAACGGCTAGACCGATAAATAAACAGAAAGAAGGACAGATATATAAATAAATAAGTGTACAAGTATACAAAAGGATGACGTGGCCATATATAGAATAAGTTATGCGATCTTTGAGTGCATATATGCACAAGGCCAACGAAAGCTATAAATTATGATTGGTTGCGAGAGACCGGACTTTACACTGCTACTATACAAGGACCAAGACATGCGAGATCTTGCCAAGAGGGATGGGAGACGAAGGGCCGGCCGGCCACCTCATGCCCTAAGTGGGTTAAAGCCCTGCTTTTCCTGCTTCACCTCACTCTGGCCTCGTTACGCCATAATACTCACTTGCCAGGAACATGTTTGGAGTATCACTATCGCCTCAGTCCCTCGTTCTCTGTGGTATATCTGTCTTCATTGCTCTCACAAGGCCTGCCGCTCAAGAGATTTATTTTAAGTCATCTGGTAATGTAACCAGGACGCAACTGTTTCATGATTTGAACTCTCAAAAGACGCCTGCATTACGCACTCGTTAATTCCAATGTATGCAGCCCTCCGGACCAATGTGGTGGAACGTGAAGGGCACCACAGTGTCAGGCAAGGTAATGCTGTGCCTGATGGAGCTCACGCTACTTGAAAACACTTGTATACACCATTATCTGCTGCTTCTCTGACTTCAAAGCTCGAAAAGAAGGTATAATCATTGATTATTATCTATTCTCTACCTGTGATAGGTTGATTGTCATACCACAGTGACGGCATTGTATTCTGAAGTGGGTTGGGCAAGACCTTATGCTTTCGAGCCGACCGATTCTCCGGGAAATTTGGAGCCTCACCAAACACCATAACATTGGTGCAAATCTGGTTTTAACACATGACATATTGGTGTGCCAAGCATCATAGAGTATAAAAACTTTAATTTTTGTTATATTGAGGCAGACAGACGGACAGAGGGATGAACAGATGGACAAATGGACCGATGGACAGACAAACACACACGTGTTGTATGTCCATATTATAGATTGACTAGACTCCAATGTTTTGTTACTGAGGGAACACTCGTCGTTGATATCAGATAACCTTTTAGGGTATCCAGAATGGACTCACATGCAGAGGTGGGTAAAACTTAACCCTCTTATTACCGTGGGCAAGTGACTTTCTTCTTTGTGGTAAATTGCGCTAGCTATATAGTTTTTTCTTCATCATAAGAGGCCACTGCACCTTTCCTGGCGTAAGGCTATAAGTCTTGATGCAGCATAGTAGGAATTCTACCAGTAGGACATCTGGGATCAAGCTGCTTTTATTGCTCTCAGTCTCTC
>JAXIVD010008624.1:0-7500 GCA_036785275.1 Cancer borealis | reverse complement strand
TAATGTCTGCACACTGTTCTTTATTCACAAGTGTCATTCTTTGTCTTGGATTAGCATTCTGTTTCCACGTTCACACTCGTTTTTTTTTATATTCAATTTCACATTCTCTCCACCTTGTCTCGTTTTTTTGCTACTTTGACCATCCATAGGTATTCTTCTGCCTTATGTTCCGTATTAAGTGTTCCACAAATTTGCACACACATGCTCACACACACACTCACACACACACACACACACACACACACACACACACACACACACACACACACACACACACACACACACACACACACACACACACACACACACACACACACACACACACACACACACACACACACACACACACACACACACACACACACACACACACACACACACACACGCACACACCAAGTTCGGTCCTCTTAGAACATTAGATTTACTTTGTCTTTTTGTTTAAAACCCAAATTTAGACTGAGGTCTCGTGTTTTTGGAAATTCGCCATTGCATTAATTATAGGCGCCATCTTCACAAGAGGAATATTATTTGTAGGTCTTGCCTTATTGCATGGATAGTGCTGTCGATATTAAGTTTATCTGTGGCTGAGGAACAGGAATTACGAGTTCGCCTGCTGTTCTTCTCCAAATTAGCACGATTTTGAGATTATCAGCCTCCGTCTGATTAGTGGTGGTGTGGCATAGACTAGTCATGCCCAGAGACAGGGCTGTACGGGAAGAGAGCATGGGCAGGCTATATACTACTCAACTACCAGAAGAAAGCATGGCCAGCACGCCACAATAATATTAAGGCAATAGACATGCAACTAATGAAAATTTATATGCAGTCGTTGAGAATGCTAAGAGGAAAGAGGCTTTGCCAGAACTAGAAGTGTGCTAATAATACGTTCAAGCAAAGAAAACTCGACAAGTGTGACTGAGTGAAGAAAAGAAAAGGAAGTGTGAAGTGTGTGAATGCTTTACATGCAACATACGTGCTATGAAATAAACTTAAGATGCATCAGATGGACAGAAAAGGTTTACACACGTGTTGAAATAGTAACAAGCTATAAGTGTTGTTGTTTGCTACTTGTAGTGTTCGGTGTAAGAATACTTAACACAGCTCAGCTTCTGTATGCAGGCGACCATTTCTTTGGAAGCCGCAGGCAGAGGAAGTAAGATGCCAGATGGGAAGCGCTGCCGACATGCCACAAAAACTTGCACTTCCTTAGCTGTTGGGTGAGCTTCCGCGTTATCTGGCAACGTCCGCTTATGAGCCATTGTTTCTAAGGAGCAGCAGGATGATTAGGACTCCTCAGATCTGATGTCTATTGTCACTTACTATCTACTAAAGCCAGATTCTGGTTCAGGAGCTGATCAGATTTCTAACTACGGCCTTTCTCGAAGCACCATGTTTAAGTCATTTACTTTTTTGATGCATCGAACTACAATGATCTGAATCGATTATACTACTGGTGAATAATATAATTTTTTTCCTTACTGTCGACCAAGAGAAGTCCCATAAAGAATCATCATGTTATATATCAAAACCTCTGACAGCTGTCACACAACACGACACAGAATTATGTTATACAGAGGAATTACAAGACACACAGCTCCACACAACACAGCACAAGGCATGCAAGCAGGCACCACCAAACAGCATAGTACAGACCCACGCAAAACAGCGCCACACAGCATGGAGCCACATGATATACCCACACAGTCTTGTACAAATGCACACATCACCGAACACCAGAGCAAGGAACAGTAATAACACACACAAGCCTACGACACACCGCCAAACAAATATTTCTACTACGCAGAGCCAAACACCGATTACTTTTAGCAGGCGCCAGATCTTGCTGGCCTCCGCCCTAAGCACAGTTGGCAGCAAGCTGTTGTTGTCTGCTGCCTCCTTCCCCCGGCAGTGCAAGTCCTACTTGCCTCTCCCTACAGGAACCAGAAAACCCACATTAGCATGCAAGAATAGCCACTTCCTCTCATGCATTATGGAAATTGATCATTGCGACTCTGATATCCGGACTGGAGAGTTTGTTGGCTCGAGAAATGCTCAAGAAGCAGCAAAAAGACTATGAGAAAGCTTTACAACCTTAGATAAGTGATCTTCGAGATGTTTTAAGGATGTCTCATATAATACGGGCTAGAGCTTTCAGGATGGTAAATAGTCCTTATACATCAGTGCGCCTCCAGCTAGGTCCTTCAGCTCCTCCTGCTGCCCGTGTTTGTCTTCGCCTTCCTCTGCCTTCATTTCCTCCCCTTCCTCTCTCTCAAATATCTGATCTCTTCCTCCTCAGGACATTTTTTTATACTTCTTTTCCTCCTTCGTTTACTCCTTCCTCCTTTTCTCCACAACTTCCTTTCACTTTTTCTCCTCCTCGTCCTGCTCCTCCTCATCATATTCATCCTTATCCTCATCCTCATCCTCATCCTCATCCTCATGATAATCATCACCAATATCATCATCATCATCATCATCATCATCATCATCATCATCATTATTATCATCATCGTACCGTTCCTTCCTTTCCTTTCGTTTTTTCCTCTCCGCTCTCATCATTGCCCCTTCCATTTCTTACATTGCTATGGAAGAAAGCAACACCACTACATTACCACCACCACCTTCACCGTCGTTATCACCAGAACGTAGAGAAAGAGAGAGAGAGAGAGAGAGAGAGAGAGAGAGAGAGAGAGAGAGAGAGAGAGAGAGAGAGAGAGAGAGAGAGAGAGAGAGAGAATAAAAAGAAAAGAAAATAAGGGGAGAAAACAAAAAGATTCTCCTGCCTGCCTGTCCACAGCCTCCCTAACCTATATGGAGTTTGTCTATGCAATTCAGTTTCTCGTCGTTAGAAAATATTTTAATGACCAACAAAACGAAAAACCGCATCTGATCTTTATTTCTTCACTCGCTAATGAAAGAAATCGCTCTTATCGTCAACACCAAGAACCCATTAAAGAAGCTGATTCTAACGGCACACTTCTACACGAGGTGAGGGACGAGAGGAGAAGGGACGAGGCACGTACACCTGTGGTCTGAGGGGTTAGTGAGGTGACTTGGGGCGCCTCAGTGGGTCAGGACGATGATCTGGTTATCCTTGTGCTGAGGGAGGTTAGGATGCACGTGTGTGTGTGTGTGTGTGTGTGTGTGTGTGTGTGTGTGTGTGTGTGTGTGTGTGTGTGTGTGTGTGTGTGTGTGTGTGTGTGTATGTAACTACCAATACATTTTTTCTTCTGACAGTAGAATCCAATGATATACGGCATGTGAAGAAAAAAATCTAACTTTTCATTTTATATACCTATCAAATGCTGTAATATAATATCAACACAACTAACTTTTACTTCTTCGAGGCAAAAACCGTATAGAAACGTTGACGGTATGGAAAATCAAGTAGAATTGGGAACACAAAAAATTGAGCCAATAATTAAGAATGGATAAAGTAATGCATTTGACATATTGGCATCAAACGTTCAAAAGCAGATGGAACTAGAATCAGCAAAAATATGAGCATGATTAATAATGTAATACAATACGGTCTTATTAAACTGCAGACCAATCCAGTTTCGGACACCACCACGAACCCTTTAACCTCATCAGTCTAGATGAAAGAGCGCCTCAACACCTTATCTTAAACAGGAACAGTGGTCGCTGCAAGGGATGAGGATGAGGAGGGAAAAGGAGAAGGATTAGAATTAGCAGGACAAGACGAGAAGGAGAAATCCTGATCCCGAAATAAGATCCAACTTCTATTCCTCCGCACGTCAGGTTCCTTCACACTTGAGAAAATAAATACTATCTTTTTATGTGTAGTGCGTAGAGTTTGCTTTTTCTACATGCCAGGTTCGTCTAATTAGACAAGTACGCACCTTGATACTACCAGATTAAAACTACCGAGTCCTACTTCACACGCGAAGGAGGCAAGGGAACCTGACCTCTCCTGGCAAGGGAGGGAGAGTCGAGTTGCCGAGGCTCTTGTGTTGGCCGTCTAGGTTCTGTTCGAAGCACGACCAGCCGGGGGTGCTAAGACCGGACGACAGCCTCACGCGTCTCGAAGCTTAATATATGTATCACGCCCTCTCATTAGTCGTGTGTTTGTGTGTGTGTGTGTGTGTGTGTGTGTGTGTGTGTGTGTGTGTGTGTGTGTGTGTGTGTGTGTGTGTGTGTGTGTGTGTGTGTGTGTGTGTGTGTGTGTGTGTGTGTGTGTGTGTGTGTGTGTTTTCGTTTGCTTGCCCACAGTCAATATACTTAACAAGGAATTTATTAATCTCCCTCCCCCACCCTCACCCCCTCTTGACCACCCATCCCTCATCAAAGAGCGACGGATCCATCTTTCAAATCTGTTGCTCCCCTGACGCTGATTGTGATCGGTGCTAAGAAACAAGACTTTCATTAATTCCAGCCAGGTCGCGAGCTGCCCAACGCCAGAGGTGAATCTTGATATATAGCAAAAAATATACAGCTTGAATTTGAATTGACTGCCGGATAACGATTTTCAATAAGATATTTTTTTACATAGGCGGCTATTCTGGTAATATGAAAAAAATAATTATCTTCAATATTCTTCTTTAAATAGGCGTAGTAAAAGAAAATGCATATGAAAGCAGCGTTGCTCATTGATTAGGAGAGGACTGCAGACTGACATGGGTTCCTGCCGCCCCTCCAACCCCCCCCCCCCTGGACGGTCAAGTCATGTATGTCCCGTCAAGGAGAGCAAGTCCTTCGCCTGCGTCATCACCTAATGAAAGATAAATCAGAATTATTAAATGCTACAAGCCTTGAATTGAGGTTATTGTAGTTGTTGTTGTTGTTGTTGTTGTTGTTAATGCTGTTGACACTTGTTGGTGCTATCGATAGTTTTGAGTTTGTTGTTGTTTGAACTTGGGATTAACAATTGATCCAGAAACATATAAACTATATATTAACAAGCACATAGATTCATCATTACTAACACCTCCATTCCTTGCATGCTCTTCTCTTTATTTTACACTTTTTACCTTTGTAATTACCATTTTTTCACTCACTCTCTAATATTTAACCCTTAGCCTTCATTCTGCTACAATCTCAACTTTCCCTTCCCTTCCTTACGGGTTCCTGTCGTCCCCACCGTTTCCTCGCCCACTCTCATCCCTCTCTGACGCTCCTGAGTCAGTGAAGCGAATACAAGTCTGAGGGACAGGACGCTTTGTCACCCCCGTTGGTCCCGTCCACAGCGAGTACGTACTTCCCTCCCCCTCCTCCCCCTTCCCCCCCTTCCTCCGCAACTCGTACCCCCCCTGCCCCCCCCACTTCGCCTTGCCAACTGACACGCTCTGCATATTTCTTTCCATAAGAGGAGAATCTATATACGTATATTGTCGTGTGTACCTGACGCTTAGTGAAGAATGTGTGACTTTGTTTTCTGTATTTCAGAGTGTGTGTGTGTGTGTGTGTGTGTGTGTGTGGTGTGTGTGTGTGTGTGTGTGTGTGTGTGTGTGTGTGTGTGTGTGTGTGTGTGTGTGTGTGTGTGTGTGTGTGTGTGTGTGTGTGTGTGTGTGTGTGTGTGTGTGTGTGTGTGTGTGTGTGTGTGTGTGTGTGTGTGTGTGTGTGTGTGTGTGTGTGTGTGTGGTTTTGAGCCGAGTATGAACACTCACACTAAGGAACCATAGGAACACGATCGGATTTATGTCGTGCAAGAATCTACGTCATGTTAAGCTGTACAATAACCAAATAACTAATGACGGCTACCCTCAAGGAAAAGTTTGCTGCCAGAATTACCTGTAGTATAAGACATTACCAAATAAAGACTGTCGAGACCTAGATCCGAAATTAAATCGCAGGCGAGAGAGTGCCATTCCCCACAAAATACTCTGATATCGGCCGCGAGATGTCCAGGTACAGGTAACAAAAAGGGAAGTTAACGGAAATACATCTGACCGCGTGTCATCACCAAACAGGACAACACAACCCCACAATCACTTCCATATTCCGGACACTCGTTACCTTCCTTCCATAAATAGCCGGTTGAATCTGAAAGGCAATCAACTCCGATGCCATGGATACTGATCAGCAAGCGTGTACTCACAAGATAAAACACAGAGGGAGTCCAACCAGAAAATTAAACCCACCACGAATATAAACAATGCCTCATATGGAGCGTGTTCGGCGAGAACACACGTCTTTATCTTGGGATGCCTCTAAATTCATCGCTGGATTCTTCCGCTGAAAGTACTGACGGCACATTTTTTTTTACTCAATTGGCATCCAACTCTCAACTGCTACTGTGATTGAGAAAGAGAGAGAGAGAGAGAGAGAGAGAGAGAGAGAGAGAGAGAGAGAGAGAGAGAGAGAGAGAGAGAGAGAGAGAGAGAGAGAGAGAGAGAGAGAGAGAGAGAGAGAGAGAGAGAGAGAGAGAGAGAGAAGAGAGAAAGAGAGAGAGAGAGAGAGAGAGAGAGAGAGAGAAGAAAAAAAAATTGTGTCTGCTAATATTCATTGAGGGGAATTTTTTTTTTCTAACTAACATTTAAAGTGTTTTTCCATCTAAGACTCACTGCATTCTCATAGTTGATACCGTCCAAGAGTCTCGTTAATGCACGAATGTTAATAGCTCAATCAGGCATTGTTGGCATTTTGTACCTTTGTCTTGTTTTTATGGATGCTCCGCTTTAGTTACATTTGACGTGGCTACATCTGAAAACACAGTAACAACGAAGACAACAAATCAACCTTCAGCAGAATATTCGGTAAATGGCAATGAGGCCATAACGAAAACAAATGTCGTTTCTTGTTAAAAAAAAAAGGCAGATGCTATGATCAAGACCAAAATGTAAGATACATAACATGAAATGTTCGGAGTGAAACTAAACAGTGTGCATTGCGTCAGGGTTCTCCAAGTTACTGTTACGTAGAATCAGTTTTTTGTCAACAGTGGTACATGACAAGAATTGAATGTTTAGAGTAGTAAAGCGGAGTTTTTGCTTCAAAATTCACTCGCTACCATCTCATCCAACTAGTATGTTCAAACATCATGCAGATTGTGTGATGCTATTTTGGTAACTTTACCCCATAACATATAATGTAAAGCTGGAATCGGCTCAATGCAGAGTTATGAGGTTAGTTTTTCTTGTTAACAGTACTCATATGTCATACAAGAAGATGTTACAAGAATCAGAATTGTTACATCTGAAAAAAATGAATCCTTCTCGTGGACTATTCAACAGGTTAATTGTTTTTAGCTTGTCCTTCCTTATGTATGAGATACAAGGGTAAGACATTTTGTTGCAGATGGATGTAGTTTCGATAAAGACAGAACCAGAACCCAATTGCAGTTCCAAAGTTCTGCCCCAGGATCTTATTTAGAAGGAAGTTTAATTGTCAATAGTCATCTTCAACTAAACATATTGTTAGATAAAGGTACAATATAGTTGTTATTTTGTTCAATATACTGACTATTGTCTGAAGCATACCACATTGTAGGAATAAGAAGTGTGAGGTCTAGTTTCTCGTGTACTTGTAGACTGCTCTCAG
>JAXIVD010008623.1:0-12500 GCA_036785275.1 Cancer borealis | reverse complement strand
GTCTTGCTCCAACCAGCCACCTGATGCGTCTAGAATATCTTGACAAATCACTGAGAAGGGAAACAGCTCACTCAGGTTAAGGGCGGACTAAGGAATTTAATCAAAGACGTAAAAAATGGTGACAACACATCCGACTCTGTTAATTAATGGACCGATCGACTGTGTATAGAGATGTAAAGGTTATTATATTCTAAAGACAAATAAATAAATACAAAATAAAATAAAACCATGAAGGTTGATACAGAAAAAAAAGCTTTGCAGGATTTTTGAAGAGCGAGAAAAAATGGTCAAAACATAACTTGCTCATTCTGAATTCCGTTGTTTTTACAGAATCCTATGTGAGAGTTGGACATGGCGTGAGGGAGGAAGGAGTGTTGGTGGACACTTGTTCCACTAGTTGGTGTTTTTGCATACAAGCGACCGTCATCTCTCACACATGTGGGGAGGCAGCCAAGAAAAAAAGGAGAATGCATTATCCTGCCTTTTAAAAAACAAACTTGAATAAAAAAAAAAAAAATAATAATATATACCTTGCCAAACTGAGCGAATGAATGCCTTTGATAAGTGTCCTCGTAGAAACAGCGTCAAGTTATGTTATGTCAGCGATTTGTTCCGTCAATCTGAGTCGATTCCTATTACCTGTTTAATTCAAGTTTATCGATCCTGCCAAAAACTATTCAAAACGAGAGGAGTAAGTGGGTGCGTGAAGGTTCTCTCGGCCAGACCCTCGGAAACAGAACCAGTGAAGCAATGAACCAGCCCTGACCCGCCCAGCCCCGCCCCACACCGCCCCGTCCCGTCCCGTCCCGCCCCACCCCCGCTCCGCCCCGCCCAGCGTAGGCGTGTAACTAAACATCATGATTCTTGTGAGTCTAATGAAAAAATTAACTGCGTAGTGTGTATTATTTACGAGTCTACATATATATAAGCCACTGTGTGTGTGTGTGTGTGTGTGTGTGTGTGTGTGTGTGTGTGTGTGTGTGTGTGTGTGTGTGTGTGCGTGTGCGTGTGCGTGTGCGTGTGTGTGTGTGTGTGTGTGTGTGTGTGTGTGTAATGGGACGCATATCACTGACTATATTCAGCACATTGTCGCACTTTTCCAAGGAGTCTCGAGAAAATTAATTTTGAAACTGTTTAATGATTTTGTTTTTACCCAATTATTTTTCAGGTAACTTTCACCGTCCTCCCATTGACTAATCTCCACGTACTCTTGAGCCGCAGAGTTCACTGGTCACCTTTCAATTTCTTACTAACACTATTGCATGGGGATGGTGGTTGGACTCAGCTAGTGTAGGTGGAAGCAGACAGACGTGCTTATAGTGCAACGCCATGAGGGTCCATTTCATCTGAGGTGCTTCCCTTGATCGAAGATACTATCAAAGTTAGGTTAGCTTGAGTAGCACGTGAATGACTGCAGACTACTAGACGATATACGAATACCAGCCGTCAGTTGGTGGAAACTTATCTCGCCTATCGAGAGTTGAATTTATACCATAAGATATTGAAGCGAGTAGAAGTAACATTGAAGGATGAATATTTTCTACAACATTTACTCAAGATAAATTATTCAAACTGTGAACTGTTTTGTTTGTTACAATATATGTTGTCTTATTGTGTGCGCAAAATTATGCAGAAGACACTAATGTGCTTCGTTCATTTTGCTATCTTACAAGAAAATTCAGTTATCTCTTACTAGTAGTATTACTACTACTACTACTACTACTACTACTACTACTACTACTACTACTACTACTACTACTACAACTACTACTACTACTACTACTACTAAGTCCGGTTTAATTATATAGCCTTACTCAACACAGCGATTAGTTCACTCCCGTTCTACATCACCCAACCAACAACACTACATTTGCAATAGTGGCAAGGACGAAGGTAATACAAATAGATGGAACAGCTTCTCACCCATTACGTTTGACCAAGCCTTTCAGAAGCCTTACGTATCTCAATCAGACTCTTGAGTTTGGCTTATTTGGCTTATACACATTTCATATATATTTTTTTACATATATATCAAACAGATTGCTATTACGGAATCTGACATAAAGATGATTTTCTAAGATATTTTCGGCGGTCAAAACCCATTTCACACGGAACGGTTTCATTTAGCATTGACACCTGGCGTAGATTTAAGAAACTTACACACACACACACACACATACATACTTACAATCATAACCAAAAAATAGTAAATTATCAAAAACTGTTGGTGTGAATAACGGAATAAAAAAAATTAAAAGGTTAGATATGAAAAAAACCTTTGTAATTTCAATGAAGATGTCAGTGGGAGGGAGAGATGGAGAGAAGGAAGAAAGTAAGGATGGAGGGAAGGCAAAACAAGGAAGAAAGGAAGGAAGGTTTGTAAATAGTTGTGTGAATGAGAGGTGTCCATTGATATAACTAAGGCCTAATCCCACCCATTTCCTGAGGTTTAGTATAAGTAGAGAAATGACAAGGGGTGTAGAGCCATGGAGGTGAGGGAGGGAGTTGAGGGAGGGAGTTGAGGGAGGGAGTTGAGGGAGGGAGTCGAGGGAGGGAGTCGAGGGAGGGAGTTGAGGGAGGGAGTCGAGGGAGGGAGTTGAGGGAGGGAATTGAGGGAGGGAGGCGAGGAAGGGAGGAAAGTACATGAAGGAGGGAGATGTAAAGTGTAGTGCATTTCAACCTAAGAGAAAGCAATTATGATTTTTTAGGGGAAACTCTATTATTTATGTTATTAATAGTATTTGTTCCCTTTCGCTAACTCAGCCTACCTGCCTGTCTGTTTGGATATGTCTGTCTGTCTGTCTGTCTCTGTCTGTCTGTCTCTGTCTGTCTCTGTCTGTCTGTCTCTGTCTGTCAGTCTGTTTGTTTGAATATGTCTTAATGTCTAAATGTGTCTTTTTTTGTCTTTCTGTGTGTCTGATTCTCTCTCTCTCTCTCTCTCTCTCTCTCTCTCTCTCTCTCTCTCTCTCTCTCTCTCTCTCTCTCTCTCTCTCTCTCTCTCTCTCTCTCTCTCTCTCTCTCTCTTTAATATATTAGCATTTTATGGTCTATTTCATCTTCTATCTCTTCTCCTTGTTCACATCTACCATTCTTCACTCTCTCTCCGACACATTTTTCCTTCTTTCTCCTCGTACGTTTCTTTTTCTTAAGCTTCTCTGACCTTACTGTTCTTTATTTTCCTGTATCTCTCTTTCTCTCTTTGTCTCTCTCTCTCTCTCTCTCTCTCTCTCTCTCTCTCTCTCTCTCTCTCTCTCTCTCTCTCTCTCTCTCTCTCTCTCTCTCTCTCTCTCTCTCTCTCTCTCTCTCTCTCTCTCTCTCTCTCTCTCTCAAGGAAGTAAGGCCTGGGGCACAATTTTCTCTTTCCCTTGTCAGCATTCCCTGGAAAATTATTATTCTACTCCTTCTCTCTCCTCCCCTTTCTTTCTTTTTTTTTGTTCCTTTCCTTCCTTCCTTCCCCTCGTCTTTACGTCTTGCTTCAGGAGGGTGAGTGGACAGTCTCCATACAGGCAATTATGAAATTCTTGGAAGGATACACAAATACAAATTACAAATACAAATTAATGATGTGAGAAGAAAAATTTTTTGTATATTTATGATGAAAACACAACGCACGAATGGATAAAAATAATGATATAAGAGGAGGGAAAAAATATCATATATATACATGTAATAAGTGATTTCTGTTTACGAGAGAAAATGCATTGTATTTTGTAGGAGATACTTAGCATATTTATTTATCATTTAATTACTTATTTTTCTAAGGACTAAAACAAATGACAAGGTGTTATTTCTATGTATACTATTCACCCCTTTGATTCCGTTGACCATACACGACATTCTCTAACCCTTAGTGGCTGTAGGAAGAACAGTGAGCGACCCTTGTAAACATCATTTTTTTCCATAATTACTATTACACCAAAGCACTGACACACGGCACCTCACCTTCCCCCACGAGCCTTTGTTCTCTGTTCTTCCTTCTCTCGTGAAATCACCATTCAGAGCACTCAACGACGATGGTCAGGAGAAATTAATAAATTCTCTCCTCCCCTCTTTGTTTCAGGCGACGTAAGGAATATTCACCTTCTCCATAACTAGTCGTGACAGGCTTTCGACAAAATATTGTTCGAACTTTTCAAAATGGAAGTCTGTACTGGTTAGTTATCAGCTGGGAAATTGGAGCTACATATGAATGCGAAATAAATGTTTTTTTCTCTCTCTCTATGTGTGAGTGTGGGTGTGTAATAAAAGTACCTTGAATATAGCCTTATCGGGGAAATTTGTGAGATCTGATTAGGTTCAGGTCCAATTATTGTTCTACGTACTAGGAATGAAGTTAGCTACGTTCATTTCGATACATCCTGGTGGCTACTACTGCAACGCCTGCAATACTGAAATTACTCCTTTGGTATACTGAGGAGCAACAACTGAAGCCTTTGCACGACAGAGAGTGGCTGAAGCGACAGGTAACACGAGGGTCTGAGAGTCTAAGGGTCTGAGGCACTGAGGGTCGGTCTGAGGCGTCCTCCAGCATACACAAAGGGAAGCTCACCCTACAAGAGTTAACCTTGCTTACCTTTCTCACAGCACCACCGCCAGTCAGCAGGACGAGACACACTATTCTCTCTCCTCTTACCTGAAACAATGGAAAACAGGAATTAGCATGTTCATTAAGCTAATTAGCAATATGACCTTCATTCAACAAAAAGACACTGTTGGGATTATACACTTAACTGCACATTATGTATACCTAAGAGGATTTTTCTTTTTATCTCGATTTCAGTATATGTAACAATTGTATATGTGTGAAGTTTAGTTAAGGAGAAAAATCATTTGATTAAATTGCTTCCCTCTGACAAGGACACATTCTCGTCCCTTCCAAAACACCCACAACATCCTGCCTGCCTGCCTGCTTGCCTGCCTGCCTGCCTGCCTGCCTGCCTGCCTGCCTGCCTGCCTGCCTGCCTGCCTGCCTGCCTACCTGCTTGCTTGCCTGCCTGCCTGCCTGCCTTCCTGCCTGCCTGCCTTCCTCCACCACCACCACCATTACCTCCACCACCACCACCTACACACTGACTGCCACCCACCCACGCGCACCTCACCTCTCAACTTTACACTTCGCAGCACAATCAACCACTGCCAACACTCCACTCCTAACCACCACCACCACCACCACTACCACCACCACCACCATAACCTCCCACGCCACCTTCCTCTACCACACGCATTTTCCCAAGCAGTTTTCATGCACTCAACTATGTTTTCTGCGTTTCGTCCGACCAAACATGTAAGGGTGTTCTGAGCCGGGCAGATATGAGCTTCCCCGTTAAGTGGTAAAAGTGGACATAGAACTGATGTATTTAAAGAGCGTGTGGGAATTTGAAGTGTACCGTAATATACCTCATTTGCTCTTACACAAACACTGCAACAAAAAAAAAAAACCTGAAAAATACATACAACACTTCCTTCCTTCCTTGCTTCTTTCCTTACACTGCAGATAAGTATTGTTCTCTGCAAATCAAACTAAACGAAACCATTGAAAAACAAACATATCCCCGAGAAGACAAAAAAAAAATTCAAATAAATAAATTAATAACTATATAAAAAAAAATTGATAAAAAACCTGGTAGGCACCTTGAAAAGAAAAAAAAAACATAACCTACCCTCACCAAAACGGATTCAACCAAAATTTAGCATATACGGAACCACCGAAAAAAAAATGAAAGAAAAGAAAGATAGGAAGGAAGAAATTGAAGCCCCGTAAGTCAGGTAGCTTGGGGTGGGCGGGGCAGGGTGGGGCGGGGTGAGGCTGGGCGAGGTAAGGGTAAAGGTGGAAGAAGCCTTAGCCAGCCACCACTTCCCGCAGGCTCACCGCTGGAGTAGTTTGCGTGTCTTCCTTCCACTGGGCCCGGCAGGAGGCACCCGTAGCGCTACCTCCGCCACCCTCACCCTTCCCCTCACCCTCCCACCACCACCACGCTGCAGCCTCTAGCGTATTGACCCGCTGCCCACAGGATGCCGGGGTTCTGTACACCAATGTAGGATGTTCGAGGCTAAGGTGTTCCTATACTTTGGGGTTAGAATGGTGATGATGTGTGGTGGTGATGGTGATGGTGATGGTGGTGGTGATGATGATATTAGGTTAGATCAAGTACAAGAATAAGAAATATAATAGTGAAAATATGTACATGATAATAATGATAGTAATAGTTATAATAATAATGATAATAATAATTGTCTTGTCCCTATATCTGAAAAGTGAGGTTACTGAGAAAAAAGACAAAAAATAACATAGAGATCTGCAGAAATACTTACTAATTCAGCATTTCTTCGACACACCCAGAAAACTACATCAAAATCTTCCTTTTGTAACATTATAAAATGAGTGACGGATATAAATTTTCAACACAAGGCTTTTATTTCATCAAGTATTATAAAAAAAAAAAAACATTCTTATCTAACTAATGCAAGCATGTCGGCATAAAAATTCCACCTTCGTATCCAGTTTTTCCAAGATATTTGTACATGAAAAAGGAGGTAAAGAATTATATTTCTATCAGTAACTTTAATATTTTTGTGTCCGTTACTCGAGTCTAGAAATCATATAAGTCTCTAGATTATACTCACTCACTGAAAACAAAAACAAAATAAATAAAAAATCATATCCTCTATAGTCTATACAACCGAAAAATATATTAATGTGAGCGGTCATCCATCACTTTAAAAAGATGAAAGTAAGAGTGCACTGCTAAGAGGATGAGCAGAGCAGAGTACGAGTGTTGATAGTTAGCACAAGTAAGGAGTCATCAGCACAGCTTACATTGTGACAACACGGCAGGGCAGGGCAGGGTAAGGGAGGGTAAGGGAGGGGAAGAAAGGGAAGGCGTCGTGCTGCGTGAGGCGCGGCTCTTAACCCACCACACTAATGTTCAATGTCTGCCTCAGCGGCGCCAGTAGCGTCATTACCGCGTTTGAGTCTGCTGCCACAAACGGGACATATTAACTAAGTTGTTGAATTACAAATCTTATAATTATATTTAAAATTCAAAATTTACCAATTCAGCTTAACGCAACACACAATGAAATTTACTATATTATTCAAATTCAGAATAAATTTCCATATCCTGAAGTACGTTGGAACTTAATTTATATATATAATTACTACAGCACATAACACTTGCACACACTAGTTGTTTTCGTTCTTACTCTGACAGCGTAGTAGTTCTTTTCAGACCAGCAGCACGTACGCAGTGACTCGCTCCAGCAAGCATCGCAGCACACACATGACACACTACTACTACTACTACTACTACTACTACTACTACTGCCTCGGGAAAGTGAATTAATTAACTCCAAACATAGAGTTCCTAGAGGCAGCCATTACAGGGATTTATTTACTGTACAACAAGGTAACTCTAGTGTCTGTGTTACGTGTGTTGCGTTCTGGAGGAGTGACAGATTTATACATACTGACCTTCAGACAGTAAGACAGAGGGATCGCTTTTTCTCTCTATTTTTTTTCCTTTTTTTTTTGAGTGAGAAATGGCGTCTTGTGAGGCGGGAAATACGGTATATCCCAATTCACGCGGCATATCTTACCTGCCACCTGGAAGGAGCAAACTAAGTGAATTATGAATTTAATTTTAGGAGCCTTAGCTTGGAAAACTTTTCTAAATATTTTCCTTGAAGAGCGCGTCGCCACCAGCCGTCACGTGACTCAGGGTAACGAGTCGACTTAAAGCAGAACTGCGACCTGAGACGGCACCCCGGCCTCGCAGACGGTGCCCCGGCCTCGCAAACGGTGCCCCGGCCTCGCAGACGGTGCCCCGGCCTCAAGACACCTTGGGCACGGTATCTTGGCTTTAGAGAGTCCTGACCTTGAGGATAGTAACTTGAGGACGACACTCTAAGCTCGAGGACAGCATCTCTGCCTCGAGGGTGGAAGGCATGTCTCGAGGAGGGAGTCTTAGCCTCGATGATGGTCGTACAGCATTACATTGTCAGTAGAATATAGAATCGTTAAAATGATCCTTTCTGTTTGGGTCTCAAAAAAATCAGTGAACATCAGTGCGCCCACAAGCTTACAAGCACGTACTAATGAACGAACACACACACACACACACGCACACGCACACGCACACGCACACGCACACACACACACACACACACACACACACACACACACACACCGGAATAACTTGATTTACATTTCCTGAAGGAGCACACGATGAGCAAGTCAGAATCCTCGTCCTCTTATAACAAGTAAGACAACAAACATGAATTAAAAAACAAGGAGAAAACAATGATTACTTTGTGCAAATTGTGCTTAAAAACTCCAGCTGGTAACATCTTTAATATCAGAGAGAATATCAACCCCTTACCTTTTTGTTTGCTGTAGCCATGTAGAGCACAGTATGAGGTTCTAGCCGCGGTTTGTCCTCCCCAATCCTGAGGTGCAGCTGGCCTCCCCCCCTCCAGCAGGTCAAGCCTGATGCGAGGGTGGCTGGGACTCCGGGAATGACTCCGGGTCTGGCGTGCTGGTGACCCTTGGTACCTGGGGTTGATGCAGGTCCTGGGTAGGGTGCCTCGCATACCCTGTGTTGGATAGGTCTGTTGGTCCACCTGTGCGTAAGGACGACGGTCACGCCCCGGCACCGTTGTGAGGTCATAGCTAGGGTACTCTGCCCCCAAGAACGTGGAGACATTGGAGCGTGTAGGGATGGACCATAATCCATCTCTGTAAAGGATGCGTTGTCTAGGAGGACTCGGCAGCCTGGTCATCTCAGGTCGCCTCTCGTAAATAGTATCAGCCCTTCCAACCATAGGATGCATCTGGTGGTGATACTGCAGGGTTGCTTTGCTGACAGAAGGAGTGTTGGGGAGGTAATGAATAGCTCCCTCGGAAAAGGGTAATGGCGGCGGTAGGCTGTGATCGCTGTACGAACTGCGTGAACCACTCTGAGAACTAGAATCTGAGCCTCCGTATGCACCCTCCAGCACGTCCCCGGGCAGATAGCGCGGGTCCAGTGTTAATATTGGGGCCTCTCGAAGCAGACCTGAGGGTGTGGAGAGTGGCGGCTGTGTCACATGTGCTGTTTGAGCCGATACTGTGTTGGTGGAAACCTGACCAATGTGTGAGTAATAAACAGTTTTGTCCCATGTTGGAATGGAACTATTGCTACTTTGTGGAAGATGTGGTGTGGAGCCAGCTAAAGGTGTGTACGCATGGGGATGTGTGTGTCCTTGTGTGTAACAAAAACGGTAACCACCACCAGTTGAGGCTTGCCGGGGCAGTGTCGAAGTCCGGTTATTTTTGGCCTCCTCGTCCTCAACCTCAGGTAAGCTTCGTCTTTTCATGGAACAGAGCGACCTTCGCCTTTCAGCGGTGGCTGGGTCCCGTCGCGGCACATCCTCGCCATACAGACCGCACACACGACTCGCCAAGGAGCTAGAAACACTTTCACACGGTTCCTGGGCTAGACTGACACTTGGTTCTTGAGGCTGTCGAGGGGATCTACTTCCCTCACGAGTCGGAGGCGTCGGGCTGAGGGGCGCGAGCGGCGCCGAGATAGCCACGGCAGGGGACACTTTTTCCTCAAAGGGGACATTATTTCCTTCGTTCTCACTAGCCTCTGAGATGGATGGAGGTTCAATTCTTTCCTCCACTGTTCTATCCTCTCCCTCACTAGCATCCTCCTCGCCCGGCGCAGGACCGCCCCCCTCCCCGTCAGGCCCCTCCTGACTGTCGCTGTCATCCTCGCAAGCTGGACGGTGAGCCACCAAGTCAAGAGTGATCTTGGCCCGGTCCTGCTCAGGCGGAGAGGTCTGCGAGGCGGAGTCCTGAGCACATGACTCTTTAGTCGAGTCTCGCGAGGTGATGATGGACGGCAGTGAGGGTGACGGCCGCGCACGACACTGTGCGCAGGTTCTCAAGTGGGCGCGGCAGTGGGCGCAGTGACGCAAGTGTTTACGAACCTTGAGAAGCCAAACCATCCCGAAGAGCGCCATCATGGCGTGGCAGAGGCGAGGAGACGCATCACACTCCCCACCTCACCTCGGCCGCTGCCTTGCCCATGCCGCTACGACCACTCACCACCACTCACCACTCACCACCACTCACCACTCACTACTCACATCATTAACACACGACGAACACAACCACTCTGCACTTCATCACTCATCTACAAACAGAGAATGATATCTTTTTTTTTTTTTTTTGCAAATAATTTTCAGTTACAAGGTTCAGGGTTTTCACAAATACACTAATTGCATTTCACTGACACTTTTGCCTGTAACCTGCAAAATGAAGACGTCAGAACCACACAATCTTTCAATCCGCTCATCGACGCTTCGATGGAAATATAAAAAGATAACAACAATACAAACACTATATTTTTACTGTTGAGGCCAAGCAGCTAAGTGGTTGTAATGGCGTCTGAATCATAAGAATCTGGAATACTACCATCACAAAACCTCATGGCATGCTTGTTGCCTCTACTCGCATGGGGCTGAAGTCACCGTATATTAATCATCCCTGTCTAGGAGTCCCCCAAGTCGATGCTGCCCTCAGATACATCACCAAAATGTAGGATAAACTATGATATTCTTTACAAATTTAGTTTTCTATAATAAAAAGCGAACACCTCAAAGTCATATCGTATCTTATTAGAAGCTATCGTATGAGTAACAAATGTACCCTGACACCAACACGAGCATCATTATTCACTCTCAGCATCACAAATTACAATCAATCTAAGTAAGTATCGTGCGAGGCGAAGGTGAAGAATCATTCCAAAGGTTCACGATTCAACTCTACAGTTTCCGAATGTAAGAAAACTCCGGAACCAATCTTGGCAACATCTTCAGAACCTTTCCCTGATCAAAGCATGGAGGAGAGAACTGTAAAGTGGACTTATACATCATCATCAGTGATTCTACGTTGACGTGGTAAGAAAGATACACTGACACAGAGGACGTTGACTTGAGATTAATTTCAGACAACGTGATGCGATATATTTTGTATTCAACATATAGAAAATTAATTATCTTTTTCACTAAGGAAAAAAATTACTATGGAAGAAATATGACTTTGCCCAGATGATTTTTTTTTCCCGTGTATGTGTATGTGTGTAGGTGTAGGTGTGCATTTATGGTTGTATGTACGTATGTGTGTGTGTAGGTAGGTATACAGGTGGGTGGGTAACAGGAGAGCTTAAATGATCCTATTATTTCCTAGACACGCTGCTCTCTCCCTTCCCCTTGCATTCCCGCGCCTAATGCACCTGAACGCTATTTCCATGTAAATAGCGCTGAGGCTCACACACAAGACTTCTGCAAGACATCTCACAGATTCCATTCCCCGGCATTTACACCTTCCTGGGGGTGCGGGGGTAGGCAGAAGGGCCTTAGGGAAGTGGGAGAGGGAAACAGGGAGTTGTGTTTGTTAGCGAGGGGAAAAGAAGGTAAGGACAGGAGAGGGAGAGAGGATTAAAAATAACTTTCAAGAATTTGTGTTGCCTACTACTGTCCTGAGTCCTCTTCTTCTTTTTCTTCTTTTATTCATTTGTTTTTCTCGTTTTTTTCTGTAATATTTAGTTTTCTCCTTAAGCTTCCGTTTTTCTTCTCCCATTTATATACACATCCTTTCTATTTTAGTTTTTCCTTATCGTTCATTCTCTTACCCTCCATCTACCTTCTACTATCTACTATCTACTATCTACTCATCCTTTCCCTTCTCCCCTCTGAATCTCACACTTCCTATCTCGTCCCTACTTCCTCTCTCTTTTCCTCCTTCTCCTCCTCCTCCTCCTCCTCCTCCTCTTTCCATTTCAACTGCTTTTACAGTTCCTACCATCCTACCCTCCCTCCCTTCTCACTCTTTCTTTCTTTCTTCCTTCCTTCCTCATTCCTTCATCTTCCCCTCCACCTCATTTATCTTTTCCTTTTATTTCCATTGTCCTCCTTCTGCCCTCTCTCTCTCTCTCTCTCTCTCTTCCTTCTTTTCGTCGCAGGTTAGAGGATTTCAGGACTTCGTAAATATGTTAAGTATATACCATAGATTTTTGTTTCTTCTTTCCATTGTCGTTTGTCTCGTTACTTTCCTCTTTTTAATTACATTCTGATAAAATACTGTACTTCAATCGTCCACAAGAACCTCTGTTTGGGTGTGTGTGTGTGTGTGTGTGTGTGTGTGTGTGTGTGTGTGTGTGTGTGTGTGTGTGTGTGTGTGTGTGTGTGTGTGTGTGTGTGTGTGTGTGTGTGTGTGTGTGTGTATGTGAGTGTGTTCGCTTGTGACTACAAAAAACTGTTTTCCTTTATAAGTTTCCTTGCTTTAGAGGAACACAGAGGGATCTTCACCGCTGCGGGATCAAGGGGGCGGGGGACAGGGGCAGAGGAGCAGGAAAGAGGGAGGAGGGGGCAGGAGGGGGGGAGGAGGGGCGAGGAGGGGCGTGGGGGCGGCTAGATGGGTGGGGGTCAGGGCAGCACTAAGCTTCTGTGTAATC
>JAXIVD010008622.1:5000-17071 GCA_036785275.1 Cancer borealis | reverse complement strand
GAGAGAGAGAGAGAGAGAGAGAGAGAGAGAGAGAGAGAGAGAGAGAGAAGAGAGAGAGAGAGAGAGAGAGAGAGAGAGAGAGAGACGAGAGAGAGAGAGAGAGAGAGATGCCACCACCACTGGATTGTACTGGTGGTGGTGGTGATGATGGTGGTGGTGGTGGTGGTGGTGGTGATGATGGTGGTGTGTATACAAGCCTAGATGAACCTAACAAATAATTTTTTTTTTCCTGTCACCGAAGAAATAAATATAATATAAAAAAATAGATAAATTGAATGAATAGATAAATTAATAAACCACTAGATAGATACATAGATAGATAGATAGATAGATAGATAAAAACGATATTCCTTATGTGAAATACTGCCACTGTCTATAAATAATTCGATCAATCTTTGTAAACTTTATCTATCTATTATAATTTCATAGGTTGCGAGGAGGAAGTGGGCGTCGCAACATAGTATGAGTAACTGTCGCCTCAGTCCTCAGTCCAACCCGGGCAGGTTAAGGCAGGTCAAGTCTGAAGGGCAGGTAAGGATGCTCTACAAAAGGCACGAGACACATCACCACGAGGAGGAGGAGAGCAAGTTTGGCGAACCCTCTTACCGTGCCCCTTTGTACTATACACGTGTTCAGGGGTTGAGGGACGTGAGAGCCTTCACTTGTTCTTTCCTGTTCTTCGAATATATTCCAATTAATCTCACTGAAGTCATCCTGTATGTCATCTTCAGTGTAATTATCCGTCAGTTCGTTAAATTCGTTATCGTTTACATTTTGTTCGTGTGTTCCTTGATCGCTAAAGCCTCCTTCATCTTCCTCAGCGCAATTCATCTCTTTTTCAAAGTCCATAAGGTCATCCAACTTTGATCGAGTGTATTTCCCTTCTTCGTATGTTGACTGTTGTTCCATTTCCGTCACTTGCATTGGTGTTCTGAAGACGGTTTCTTCAGGGTTCGGCGCATCTTTTCCCTCGAGATCCAAGAGTGAGGTAGCACAACGTTCGTCTTTTTCTGACTCCTCTTCATATAAATTTTCTTCTTGTTCCTGCTTCTTTCCTTCCCAGCGGGTCCTTTCCATACGAGCGTTCTTATAGCTTACGCGAAGGATTAGTTCGTCGGCCTTATCATTGTTCGTCTCCATATGATTCAAGAAGTACTGAACGGGGGTGAAGAATTCGATCTTCCCTCCTCGCCTCTGCTTCAGCGACACCTTCACCAACGCCGACGGTGACCAGGTGTGGGCACGTTTCAAACGATACACATTCATGATTAACGGCAATGATGTGTAACTTTGGCGACTTGTTCCTTGTTCCTTGTTGTTAAAAGTGAACGTGGCCGTCTGTTTGAAGTACGTTATCGGCAGGCCACAGCACCACGCTGGTGCAGGCGTCTGTACGGAAAGCGTCACCCTCCGTGGAGGCTCGTGGAGGCTCTCGCCAACCTCCATCACGCACGTACAAATCATCGTCGACTTCAGTGTTGTCGTGTATCGAGAGTATTCCAATGTTCGGTTCGCCGTCTCGTCAACTTTAGCCTCGAGGTCCTCACGTGAGGTAGCGGTGGTTTTCAATTTGTTTTTATACTTGAAACATTGACAATTGGCTCCTTCTATATGTTCATTATATTCGCGTACTTCCCCTTGTTCTGCCTTTTCTTGATATGAAGCTTCGTGAATATCGCCTTCTGTACATTCCTTGACGTTTTCCCGCATTTTTCCTTCTTCACCTTCCTTCCTGGTGCTGCTTCCACCCGGGTGTGGAAGGTCGCGCGTCCTCTCAATACGAGAGTCGTTGCAGCTCACGTGGAGGACAAGTTTGTCGGCCTCCTCGCCCTCCGTCTTCATCTCATCGAGGAATTCCTTCAAGGGGATGAAGACAGCGATCTTCCCTCTTCCCCTCCGTTTTACAGACACCTTCACCAGGCCCGATGGAAACCTGGCGTGCGCACGTTGCATACTAGACACCTTCATGCTTAGCGGCGTGGAGGTGTAAGTCCTGCAATTAGTGCCGCTCTTGGTGCTGCTGAAGATGAACGTTGCCACCTGTTTGTAGCACGGCGGCAGCTGAGGCAGCCAGCTGCACCACGCCGGGAGTACAGGCGTCTGTACAGATAATTTCACCCTCTTAGGAGGCTCCAGCAGCTCCTCACCAACCTCCATCACACACACACACTGCATCCTATCCTTCAATGGTGTATTCATAATGAAAGTTTTCTTACTCCGAAATGACGTGCTGTCAAAACAGTGATGGCGAGAATATAAGGGTAGTTAAGGTCCAATCTGTTTACCTCTATTGCAGAGTATGGATCTAAATAAAGCAGGTTACCAGCGGGGCTTACTAACTCCAACCACTAAGGGGGTTTTGTTTTTTGTTTTCTACGTATTTTTCTGTTTCCTTAGCCAGTACCTTTTTAATGTAAATAAATTTTTTTTAAATATAAAAGTTGGAATTACAATATTATGAGGTTTATATGTAGGCTTACTTTTCATGTTTATTTATTTTTCATTTTTATTTTTATTGTATTTCCATTAAATGAGATTATGTTTGAAGGTTGTCAGTGTATGTATTAGTGTTTATATATTGTTTAATTTACTTTTTTATTATTCATTGGAACACACGGGACGGGGAGGAATTTTTTTTGGGGGTGGAGAGTCGAGATGGAGGAGGTGGTGTTACAGCAGTGGTAATGGAGGGTGACAGAAAAGAAAACATATCTAGTATTTATAATATAGTCATATCCATCAATATTGACAACATTTTATGAAAGGGTTAATGGTAGCACGCCTAATATGGCATGTTAAATTAGGTAACAAGATGAACAAGTTTAGGAACCACTGCTATAAACACTGCATTAAGAATTATACGCAATAAAAACGAACGTAAACATTGGAAAAACAACTAAGTGCTGGCCCGCCTTACCTTGTTTTAAAGATTATTCACACAACCAACAAGTCAAGTATTTCTCAGCCAAGGTAAAGCACACCGCAAACAAATGAAGGTTGGTCAGTTGTCGCATTACATATGTTTATACAATTCTTAGCATGTCGTTAACACATACTTCAGTGATGCTTAGAACCGTAACGCACACGCCGTTAATATCGATGCCATAGTAAAGAGACCAGCTATTGGCAACAAGGTCAAGTGTGCAGAGTGGCGGAGCAGATTCGAGGCAAGTACAGTCGGGTTGATAAGATCGGCGGTGTAGGACCTTCCTCGGGTTGTTGTCTAATACTACAAGTGGTCTGTGTTAGTCTTGTATCTCATTGTTTTTAGCAATTAGTGTCTTGACGCCACAAAATGACACACACCATTGTAATAACTACTTGAAATTACTCATGTGTGTATATGTATGTAAACATGAAAACAGACACTCAATTATGATTTTTACAGGGATGGGTGTGGCTGACAGGATGAACAGCGATTGGTGGGTGCTGGTGGTGGTGGTGGTGGTGGTGATGGTGGTGGTGGTGACGCCAGCTCAACCCGCTGACCCAACACGTGAGCATTCCCTCCTTTCACTTTATCCAAACACAACATCCACAGTATCATTCCCATGGTAGTTGTGGAGCACTAGGTGGGTGAGGTCAGCGTTCATCTCTCCCAGACTGGGCTGTGTTCAGCATGGCGGCAGGAGACGGCGACGGAGACACTGACACTCGCCTCGCTGTGTCCCTGAAGGAGAGTCTGTCCCCCGACGCTCCTGCATCCCTTGCCTCGTTCACGCTGTGCATGTGGTACTACGCCACTGCCTTCCTAGACGCCAGCACGCTGCTCAGCTACGCCACTTCAAACCAAATGGACGACGTCATTCGCCTCAGTACGTAAAAATATTTCAAATGGTTATGCTGCTTGTAATCATACCCGATACTTTATTCAGGAAAGAATATATAATTTTCACTTTTTTTCAGGACCCAACCCAGATGAATTTACAGTGACGTACATGCAAGACATTCACAGACTTGCAGGGTTCCCATCGCTGGTGGTACCTGAGAGGTGGCAGTCCATCTGCTTCTTGGGCGACCCCGAGGGCTGGACACTGTGGCTGGAGGACAATGTGACCAGACACCAGGCTGTCATCTCACCCCTCGCCGTGGACGGACTCCTTGTGTTGGGTCAGGAACAGGACGTATTGGACGGAGGCTACACTAAGGACCAGTCATTCCAGGGTAAACTGACGGGACTCACTTTATGGTCGGTGGCACTGTCAGCCGCTCAGCTCCAGGAATGGATGTCCTGCCGCCTGCCCGGCCCCGCGCCGCTCATCGCTTGGAATGACATCAACTGGACGGTGCACAACCAAACGGGTGACGTCACCGTGCATGGAGATGGTCCTTGTGACGAAGGCGGTGCAGCGGCAAGAAAGTTTCTGCTCTTCACCTCAAAAATGTCTGCAACACAAGCCAACCAGTTCCTTGATATCATCGGGTTTGATATTGCAGTTCCTCGAGATGACAAAGAGATTGAAACAATATCAGAACTTGTTGCAGAAAACCAACACCACTGTCCTCTCAAAGTGAAGGATGGTTTTGGTGCCTGGCTCGGCCTCTTGTACGACAGTTACTCTGACGAAGGAACAGACTTGATGCACACACCAGTGGACTGGTTGAATTTCAAAAAAAGGATCAGAAATATTAGTCCCAACAAGAATGTGGTTCAAAGTTCCGGAAATAATTGGTTCTTACTGAAAGGCGGGTTAGAAATGTGTTTCATTGGCACCGCGCGAGGGCGAACAGTGTTCCGCCTGCGAGGCCTGCCTGACAAACTCACTGAGGACGTCTCACCACTCACCTTTTCGTTCGTGCTGGCACGCCACAGCGGCCATGGCATCTATTTCCACGGATTCGCGAAGGTGCACATCATGCAAGACGCCAACGCATCCCGCTGGTGTGTGAGCGGCGGCGGCGGCGGCGGCGGCGGCGGGCCAGCACTGGTGGAGACGCCCTGCCTCGCCTTGGACAGACTGCCGGTGGGGCGCCACGAGTGGGCGGCGGAACAGTCCGGCAACATGAAGCTGTCCCTCAGCACCTGTGGTGAGCATGAGTTCACCTGTTCGGACGCCACCTGCGTCCACCTGGCCAAGGTGTGTGACTTTAAGTTTGACTGTTGGGACAAGTCGGACGAGGTGGGCTGCACCACGGCGCTGCTGCCCACCGGCTACCTGCACTCCTACCCTCCGTCGGTGCCGCTGCCCGTGGTGGCCAGCGTGGATGTCAAGCGGATCATTAACTTCAACCTGCTCAGCATGACATTCCAGGTCATACTTCACCTCAACTTGTACTGGAAAGATTCCTGGATCACTTTCTCCAACTTGGGTGACGCTTACAAGAAAGTGACAACGGATGATGATAAACAGGTGAGCTTGTGAACTGTTTTACCTTAATTAATGTTACATGAAGTGACTGTCACAGCCATAAATATTCATCAAAGATAAAGTCAATCAAGTGAAATACAGTGAATAAAACAGTGTTGCATCACAAGGTTTGGCGTCCGGATGTGATGGTTCAGAACAGTCCGTCGGAGCCGTACACGGTGTCGGAACTGTCGGTCAAGAAGCAGGGCCGAGGCAGACCCACGGAGAGAGGTCAGGATACAATGCTTTTTAATACCTTTACCTCCACCATCGCTGTCAAGCATTACAATATCTAGACTTATACAGGACAAAAGCTTCTATAAACTTTGTGCACGTGCCTCCACTCTTCCAGGCTACACGTTCCCGGGCTCCGAGAATCAATTGGTGGAAACAAAAACAGTCAAAGCAACAGTGAACTGCGACTTCCGGCTGCGTTGGTACCCTTGGGACGACCAACTCTGTTTCATCACACTCGTGGTATGTGATTCTGTTGGGTTTGTTTGTTGTTTATAGAGTTCAAATTGTGTTTACAGGGTTTGAATTACGTCTACAACTAACACCTCACCTGACCTTATATTATTAGGTGTAGATAGAGATATTTTTTTTAATGAACTATAGGTAATCATAGAGATCAGGATGAAGTGAGTGACCTAACGACTTGGGTTCTACAGGTGACCAATGTACGTGAGGGAGGACTCCTTCTGAACGAGTCCTCGGGTATCCTAGAGTGTCCTACCTTGTTAGAGGAATACAAGGTGGAGTCCTGCACACTTGGGAAGGAGATGGCGCCCACAAATACCATTACAGTTTACCTTCAGTTATCGAGGCGTTACGAATACCATCTCTTCACTACCTTCCTTCCCACTTCACTCCTCCTCATACTCGGGTAAGATTATACACCTCAATAAAACTACCTTTATTTTACATTTTACATTTACAAAGTATATCGTATAGGATGAAATTAATTCAGGATGTGTTTCGATGCTCCTATATAAGAATTCAAGTCTTAGGAAGGGGTAAGGACAAAAGAAAAAAAAATCATTGCGTTATAAAGTTTACCGTTGAAAAAAGGTGAAGTTTAAGCAGTAAAGTCTCATTGTTTTATATTTTTCTGATGGTCGCGCGTTCCTTTAAGCTCTCAAGACTTATATTTGTAATCCATGACTTTGTAGCAGCGCGTTTAAATGTCTCTATTCACTTCCGTTTTTCATTTTCTTTCCATCTCCTATTCTCTAACTTCTCTAAACCTGCTACAACCTTATCTTTGCCAGGTATGGAACACTGCTGCTGCCCGTGGAGTCCTTCAACGAGCGAGGCATCATGAGTCTCACCCTCCTACTCGTATTCATCTCACTCTACACTGAGACCAGCAATTCCCTCCCAAGTACCGCCTACCTCAAGCACATCGATGTATGGTTTGTATTCAACCTCACCTACTTATCAGTCATCATCAGCGTCCATTTAGCGGCCTTCCACACACCTATCTCCGTCTCACCTCCCCTCTATGTGCAACCCTGGAAGCCTGGAAGCAGTGCATGGATGTCTGAAATGTCTAAGAAGAAGAAAGAACCAGTATCGTCAGATAAGATTCTTAGGATAAGCAGGAAAGTTCTCGCGATTGTTTTTGTTATATTCACACTTGTGTATTCTGTTCTCTTAGTGGTGTGAAGGATGATATGAATACGTTTCCAGCCTGAGTAGTAGAGAAAATATGTTAGAAAATAGAAGTGCTTTAACATTATGGTACGTTAATGATTTAATGTTTACGTTATTGGTTACGTTACGCTTGGTATGTGCGTTTTTTGTGTGTGTGTTATTTTTAGCGCAGGTAACGTAACTTAGTCAATATAGTTTGGTGTCAGAAGCACTCTAGCTTAGCCAACAAGGTCTAGGTGATGGAGTGATCTGTCTGTTTGCCCTAAAGAGATTAAAGAGAACACGTTAATCAATGTATATACACTATCGAGGCGCTCCACTCTACCAGTTTGTCCTTCATAATAAAAAAGAATGACTAACTCCATTGGCTGTTACTTATATCTAACCTAACTATCGATTTCACTCTCTCAGCATAAACAGTTTCAACGAGAGCCAAGCCACAATACCAAGAAAAATTCAAGTCGCAACAAACACACAAAGAACATTCTTCATTAATATTAGACAAAAATTACTCGCCCGTAAATGTTGACATGGAACAACATTTACCGAACAATTTATCCGCGATGCATAACTTAGCCTGCCATTGATCTAACGCTGTCTTGGGATAGGAGTCACTGGCCTGCCAGAAGCCTTTCCACCATCACAGGCCCCACGCAGCGATCCCAACCTTATATAGTACAGCACCAGGACCTACCACCAGCACCTGCAACACAGACAGGCGAGTACACGGAGACAACAGGAAAGGTGATGAGTATATCAGGTACAGTTTTGTTCCGTCATTGTACTGTCGTGTAATGCAATGTTTAGATTCACAGGAGTAAGCAGACAGGATGGGCAGCGACTGGTGGCTGGCGCACCGAGGAACAGTGGTGGTGGTGGTGATGGTGGTGATGATGACGCCAGCTCAATCCGCTGACCCAACACGTGAGCATTCCCTCCTTTCACTTTATCCAAACACAACATCCACAGTATCATTCCCATGGTAGTTGTGGAGCACTAGGTGGGTGAGGTCAACGTTCATCTCTCCCAGACTGGGCTGTGTTCAGCATGGCGGCAGGAGACGGCGACGGAGACACTGACACTCGCCTCGCTGTGTCCCTGAAGGAGAGTCTGTCCCCCGACGCTCCTGCATCCCTTGCCTCGTTCACGCTGTGCATGTGGTACTACGCCACTGCCTTCCTAGACGCCAGCACGCTGCTCAGCTACGCCACTTCAAAAATGGATAATGCTATCAGATTAAGTAAACACAACACGATATATTCAGTTGATGTATTCTTTTTTATGATTGAATTCACATTTTCATATAAATTGTCTTTCTTGTCAAATAAACCTCTTCGATGACGTAGCCTTGCAATGGTATCTGAAACAGTTTTTTTTTTTTTTCAGGAGCACTTCCAGGCAAGTTTGGTTTCGTGTACATGGAAGACGTACAGGACGTTCCACATTTCCATTCTCTGATCACACCTAAGACGTGGCATTCCACTTGCCTGGTGGTGGAGCCGGACGGGTGGGTGTTGTGGATGGATAACAATGTATCACAACGCAATGTGACCACACAGCCTCTCCCACTGGACGGGTTCCTTGTGTTAGGTCAGGAGCAAGACATCCTCGACGGAGGCTACACTAAAGAGCAATCATTCCAGGGGCGAATCACTGGTCTTACACTGTGGCCTTTGGTACTCTCACCCAAGCATCTCATCAACTGGACGTCCTGCCTCGTGCCTGCCGCCGCGCCGCTCCTCGCTTGGAATGACATCCCTTGGACGGTACACAATGAGACGGGCCATCTCACCCTCCACTCTGAAGGTCCCTGTGATGAGAATGGTGTCCGCGTCAGGAGTATTCTGCTCTTCACCTCGAGAATGTTGCTCAATGACGCTAAAAACTTTCTCGGCTTAATAAGCTTTGATCTTGCAGTTCCTCGAAACAACAGAGAGACGGACATTATAACAGAACTTATAATTGAAAACCAACACCTATGTCCGTTGAAAATTAAGGAAGGTTTCGGCGCCTTGCTCGGTATTACTTACGACAACATGACCGCCGCCACGGCCAACATGATGAGGTACATGTTGTCTGACCTGGACACTAGTAGGCTTCAAAAGAACCTTAACGTGGTGGTGCAAAACTCCAAAGGTGAATGGAACTTGATTGGCAACAAAGTCAAAATGTGTTTCATTGGCACCGCGCGAGGGCGAACAGTGTTCCGCCTGCGAGGCCTGCCTGACAAACTCACCGAGGACGTCTCACCACTCACCTTTTCGTTCGTGCTGGCACGCCACAGCGGCCATGGCGTCTACTTCCACGGGTTCGCGAAGGTGCACATCATGCAAGACGCCAACGCGTCCCGCTGGTGTATGAGCGGCAGCGGCGGCGGCAGCGGCGGGCCAGCGCTGGTGGAGACGCCCTGCCTCGCCTTGGACAGACTGCCGGTGGGGCGCCACGAGTGGGCGGCGGAACAGTCCGGCAACATGAAGCTGTCCCTCAGCACCTGTGGTGAGCATGAGTTCACCTGTTCGGACGCCACCTGCGTCCACCTGGCCAAGGTGTGTGACTTTAAGTTTGACTGTTGGGACCAGTCGGACGAGGTGGGCTGCACCACGGCGCTGCTGCCCACCGGCTACCTGCATTCCTACCCTCCGTCGGTGCCGCTGCCCGTGGTGGCCAGCGTGGATGTCAAGCGGATCATTAACTTCAACCTGCTCAGTATGACATTCCAGGTCATACTTCACCTCAACTTGTACTGGAAGGATCCTCGCGTCACCTTTACACATCTCCAGCCTGATGAACTCAAGAAGGTGGTGGCAAAGGGACAGGTAACGTGTAATCATTCCAGTTCTCTTTACATAATAGGGTAAAACAGATGAGCGTCAACATGTTTACCGATCCTGAATCGTTCAACTATTAATATTAATTATCCTTCCTTATTTTCCTTGCTTTCCTTTTTAATCCTTTGTTGTTCAGGTGAAGGTGTGGGAAGCTGAGCTGGACGTGGAGGACGCCATCGCCAACACTCAAACTTCTTCCTTGTTGGCGGTGATGCAGCGAGGCGACGGACGACCCACGCATCTAGGTAATGACCACCCCACAATACTGTACCTACACAGAGCTTGAAGGCAGGAAAGGAAAGTAGGAAAGTGGTAGTAACTAGTAAATGAGTCTTATGGTTACAGGTTATGAATATCCAGGAGCCGAGAACCCATTACAGGAGACGGTGTCCTTGCGTTCGACTGTGTACTGTGAATACGAGCTGTGGTGGTACCCTTGGGACGTGCAGGACTGTTCTATAAGACTTAAGGTAACTCTTTTTTTATAAACATCATAAAATAGGTAATAATTGAGGTTAGGACGAGGAAAGTGACCTAACATGACCTACATCCTACAGGTGACCAATATACGTGAGGGAGGACTCCTTCTGAACGAGTCCTCGAGTATCCTAGAGTGTCCTACCTTGTTAGAGGAATACAAGGTGGAGTCCTGCACACTTGGGAAGGAGATGGCGCCCACAAATACCATTACAGTTTACCTTCAGTTATCGAGGCGTTACGAATACCATCTCTTCACTACCTTCCTTCCCACTTCACTCCTCCTCATACTCGGGTAAGATTATACACCTCAATAAAGCTACCTTTATTTTACATATATAATAAATAAATAAACTGAGAAAGAGTTATACAGGTGTGCTAGGTAATCACTAACATCTGTCTTTCGTTAATTACAGGTACGGCACGTTGCTCCTACCTGTGGAATTAGTTAATGAGAGAGGTACAATGAGTCTTACTACCTTACTTGTCTTCATCTCACTTTATACTGAAACTAGTAATTCACTCCCTAGTACAGCTTATCTTAAGTATATAGATGTGTGGTTTGTATTCAGTATTACCTACCTATCCGTTATTATCATTGTGCATTTAGCTACTGTTTCTCATAATCCAGTTAGGTTACCGTCCGCTGCCTGGCCTTTGAAAACACACCGAAGAATGTTTACGTGCTCGCTTTTCACCTCCCGCAAGATGCTCTGTGTAGGACGTTGCATTCTGTTAATTATTCTCGTGCTCTTTTCTCTCCTTTATTTCCTTAGTTTGGTCGCTCACTAACTTAACTATTCAAAGCTAACATATTTTTATAGGTTCATGTAATATTTTCAGCGGGGGAAATGCAATTTTTAGACCCGTTTTTATTTTTATTTATTTTTTCATTCTTATATATAGCTTTTAGCTTTGTCTGTGATCTTTAGAAGCACTGGAAGTTTTTTTTTTTTTGGTGTGTGTGTGTGTGTGTGTGTGTGTGTGTGTGTGTGTGTGTGTGTGTGTGTGTGTGTGTGTGTGTGTGTGTGTGTGTGTGTGTGTGTGTGTGTGTGTGTGTGTGTGATTATGGAATATAATAGTTTGAGATTAATTCAATACGTCACGAAGATAGCTCTTGTTAAGTTTGTCCCTATCTGTGGGTGTGGGTGTGGGTGTGTCTGTGGGTGCGGGTGTAGGTGTGTCTGTGGATGTGGGTGTGTCTGTGGGTGCGGGTGAGGGTGTGGGGTGTGGGTGTGGATGTGGGTGTCAAAATTCTTGCTGTGTATATCTGTTTGATCAAAATATATACATTCATTAATGTTTTAGTATTTATTTAACTCACTGTCTCGTGTACGTATATATAACTACATCAATACACACATGAATAGCTTATATTAATTACAGAATTATATAAACGAGAAGGAGAAGAAGGAAGAAGAAACATTACCACACACACACACACACACACACACACACACACACACACACACACACACACACACACACACACACACACACACACACACACACACACACACACACACACACACACACACACACACACACACACACACACACACACACACACACACACACACACACACACACACACACACACACACACACACACACACACACACACACACACACACACACACACACACACACACACACACACACACACACACACACACACACACACACACACACACACACACACACACACACACACACACACACACACACACACACACACACACACACACACACACACACACAC
>JAXIVD010008621.1:2500-17071 GCA_036785275.1 Cancer borealis | reverse complement strand
CTTGGCTGCCGCCCCGCGACTCGCCGTGAGAACTCCCCCTTTTCACCTGCCCCCTCCCCCCAGCCATCCCGGAGGCTTTATCTGCCTCCGCCCCCTACACCCCCATCCCTGTTCCTGCCCCACACCAAGCGAGTGTCCCGCAGGGGAACTTAGGGCACGTCTGAAGGGGGAAGCAGAGATGGCTTTAGAGGAGGGCGTAGGGGAGTGGGAGGGACAGATGGGAGGAGGGGGCCAGTTAAGGGGCACACTTAAAGGTGCAGGCATAATATACAGTGCAGGGGCGCCACAATCACCACCATCCCTCCTTATTCTGTATTATGAGTCATTAATGCTTTGTCTCCTTCCCCCTACACTATTATTCCTCGCTACTCCCCCCACTGGCTCTCTCCCTTTATCCTCTCTTTCCTGTTGCTTCCTGACGACTGAGGAACACCTTGACCTTGACCTTCAATCGCACACACACATACTGAGAGAGAGAGAGAGAGAGAGAGAGAGAGAGAGAGAGAGAGAGAGAGAGAGAGAGAGAGGAGAGAGAGAGAGAGAGAGAGAGAGAGAGAGAGAGAGAGAGAGAGAGAGAGAGAGAGAGAGAGAGGACCACTACTACTACAACTACTATATCCCATCGTCCCTAAAAAGGTGTTATGGAACTACCATTATTTTCTTCTTGACATGAATGGCTTAAGGACAGGAAATTTATGCTCTTATTTGTTTTTATTTCGTGAGGGACAGAGAACGAGTCGTGTTTTCTTATGTTGAGTTGCTGTGGAGCGCTGTGCTTGTTTTTCTTCTCTACATTTTTTGTGTTAGTGTTGCCTGTGAATGTTGTGGTGTTGAGGATTTAATGATTATATATATGTCGGTGTTTTGACGTGCTGTTCCCCGCTGCCTCCATAACTCCAGGCAGAGTTATGTTTTTTGGCGCGTACGAGGATGTAGAGGCGGAAGAGGAGTAGGAGGAGGGAGAGGAGGAGGAGGAGGAGGAGGAGGAGGAGGAGGAGGAGGAGGAGGAGGAGGAGGAGGAGGAGGAGGAGAAGATGCAGGCGAAAAAGGGGAAAGAGATGAAAGGAGAAGGGAGGTACTCTACACCTGAGGTTCACTCCAGGTGTGGAGTCGCACGGCTCATTAAGCACTAATCCTGCCAGGTCACGGAAAGAAAGAGAGAGAGAGAGAGAGAGAGAGAGAGAGAGAGAGAAGAGGAGAGAGAGAGAGAGAGAGAGAGAGAGAGAGAGAGAGAGAGAGAGAGAGAGAGAGAGAATAGAAAGTAACAATATAAATATCAAATAAAGCACTAGGGGGGTCAAAGATAATCCCCTACATGGAAGACCTAAGCGGCTCCTCCCCATGTCCTCGTGACCCTAAAGACGCCCACGACCCTAAGCTCCCCAGGGGTCGCAGGTCACCGCCTCGCAGGGTACCATGGGAACTGATCCTCCTCGACGCCCAAGAACATGAACCAGGGAGGTGATCTTTGGGTGGAGGAGAGAAATTGAAGGCCCTAGGCGACCTCACGGCCTCAGCTGACCCCAGGGGGCCGGCTAGTGACACCGAATAAAAGCCCCAATGACCAAAGGACGCCCCCCGCCGCCCCCCCGCACAGTAATTAAGGTTCCCCCAGACGCTAATAACAGAGTGGGAGGTGCGCCGTCCACTCCCCTGATGGACGACCCGCCTGACCCCGCTGCAGCCCCGCCCCCACGCCCCCTCACCACCACCCTCTACACACCCACGCCAACTTAACCACCTACAGCCGGACCTCCTCTTACTCATTTTCCTCTCCCTCCTCCTCCTCCTCCTCCTCCCTCCTCCTCCTCTTATTTCCTCCTCCATTTTTTCAGCATCACAAAACGACGTTTCCAGGAGGAGAGAGCAAAGGTGCATCTCAAGTCTTCTTCTTCTTCTTCTTCCTGTTGGTGCCTAACGGAGGGTACTGGGAGGGAGGAAGAGGAAGAGGATGGGAAAGGGGAGGGCAAGGATGGACAGCCAGTACGTCACGCCCCAGGTAAGCCCCAAGACGCCCTGCCCCGCCCCAGCCCCATGCCATCTCCATACCGCCGCCCTCAAAATAGCCAGTCTTTAAAATAGGCCTAGGAGTATGCAGGTCCCGTAATGAGAAAAGCCTACACACACACACACACACACACACACACACACACACACACACACACACACACACACACACACACCTGCATCTCCGCCCCTGTCTAATTCACTGTCACCTCCTACCCTCCTCCCCTACTGTCGTTACCTTGTCTCCTGTTTCCCTCTGTGCCCATCCCTTGCCTGTCTGCCTTCACTCTTTCGGTGATGAGAAGACAAGAGGAAGAGGAGGAGGAGGAGGAGGAGGAGGAGGAGGAGGAGGAGGAGGAGGAGGAGGAGGAGGAGGAGGAGAGGAGGAAGAGGAGGAGGAGAGAAGACAAAAAGTAGAAAGTGTAAAAGGGTAGACGTAGGCAAAGGAGAGAAAAAAAGTAGTAAATATTATAGGAATAAAAAAAGTAAAACAGGCATTCAGTATGAGAAGAGAGAGAGAGAGAGAGAGAGAGAGAGAGAGAGAGGAGAGAGAGAGAGAGAGAGAGAGAGAGAGAGGAGAGAGAGAGAGAGAGAGAGAGAATAGAGAATGTATGTATGTATGTATGTATGTATGAATGAATGAATGAATGGTGAGAAGAAAGAAGAGATGAGGAAAGAAAAGAAGGAAGGAAAGAAGGCAGGAATAAAAAAAAAAAAGTCCTGTGACATGACAAGAATGAATTTTTAAGGCTTTTGTTCCCCCGGGCGGTCTGGCTGGCGTAGATCAGATTACTGAGCCCAAGCCCTGGCAGCCTCAAAACAGTGGAAAAGGGACGCCCGTAACATTCCTTCTCTTCAATGCGGCCTTGGGGAGGGGCGGGGAGGGGCGGGAGGGCTGGCTGGCTGTGGCTAGTCTAGGGGCTATGAAGACTCGGAGGAAGGGTCTCGGCTATGGGACTACTGGATGACTGTTAGCTATAAAGACCAGAGAAAAGAGTCTCTAAAAAAGTAACTGGAAACGCTTGTAAGATCTGGAAATAACTGTAGTACGTGTCCGTGGTGTCTTAGCACGTCGCGTACACCAATTCAAGTATAGGGAAGAAAGTTGAGCGAAAAAAAAATATAGATAAAAAAAGCTTGAGAATAGCCGGTTGAGGGGCTGGTGGTAAAGGTAATTGATCGGTAATAGCTAGTAGGGTTGTGAACACCTGGTGAACGCCAATGCAGGGTGAAGGGTTGGGTTTAAAGGGGGCGTAAGGTACGAGAGAGTTGACTTAATTAGGCAGATGACAGACGAAGGCAAGGCTAGTGAGGCTAAGTTATGGTTTGTAAAAATTTGGAGAACGTTTGGGGAATAGGACAAGGCGAGGCTGGGAAAGAGCAGTGGAGAGGAAGCAGAATAGAGTACAAGAGGCAAGGGTGGAGCTGCAAGGGGATGAGTAGCATACACTAGAAGAGGTGAAGGGAGGGCAACGGAGGCCAGGGCACCATCGCATTGTACTTTCCTTATCCGATTAAGGCCCTGGTTCCGACATGCCACTTTCCCAGGTCCGGGGCGGGGCGGGGCGGGACGGGACAAAGGTCAGGGCGGGTGGCCGTGTCCTGCAGTGCCTCGGGGCATGTGAAATCCTCGGCTCATTTGCATATTAAGCGGAGAGGGAGGGCGTGGTGGGTGACCGGAGCCAGCGAATGGAGGAGGAAGGGAGGACAAGGGATAGTCACGAGTAACTGGGAAGAGGGGAAAGGGGTAGGAGACAGCGAAAGAGAGAGACGGGGAGAGAGAGAGAAAAAAAGAAGAAGTAAGTGATAATAGATAAGAAATATTTACAAGCGAAGAAATGTAGAAAGAAATGGAAAACAGAAGGTGGGAGGGAGGAAAGAAGGGGGAGAGGGAGGGGAAGGTAAGGTAAGAGGCCAGCCATATATTCCCCATGTGCCACACTGACCATTTTTAGGACACCCTCGCCTAGGGACATGGAGGCTTCGACCTGTCTGCCTGTATGCCTGTATGCCTGTATGCCTGCCTGCCTGCCTGTGTCCAAGTCCCATAAGACACTCCTAGAGGTGGAGGAAAGGTTTCTGGCAGGGTTGTAGGGGGTCATGAGGGGTTACAGGGTAGTCTATCCAGGGTGGCAGGGAGGGAGGGGAGGGAGGAAAGGTTAGGGGAGCGTGTGAGGACCACTAGGAATAATGAAGCTCTTCAGTTAGAAATGCTTTTGAAGAAGACAGTACCCAGAGCCGTCACAACACCTGGCACGGGGCTGCAAAGGGCGGGAAGGGGAGTGGGAGGGAAGGGTAGGGAGGAGAGAGGGTGGAGAGAGGGTGAAGAAGGGGCGTTTTTGACCCCCTAAACCTTTCCGTCAAAATAAACTGCTCTCACTCTCTTCCTCCTTCGACCTCCGTGTCCTCCTCCATCCGTCAATGCATCACCACCCGAGGCTAATTTTTCCCCGCCTCCCTCCCTCCCTCCCCTGCCTCCCTCCTTCTCTTCTCTTCTCTTCTATTCTTTTCTTTACCCATTTTCTTCATTTATTATATCCACCCGAGGCAATTTTTCCTTTTTCCTTCCCTCCTTCTTTTCTCTTCTTTACCTTTTTCATTGCTTAACTATATTTCTTCTCTCTTTGCATCCCTCTCTTTTGGCAGAGAGAGAGAGAGAGAGAGAGAGAGAGAGAGAGAGAGAGAGAGAGAGAGAGAGAGAGAGAGAGAGAGAGAGAGAGTAGAAGGATGGGGTAGGGTTGCTCCTATAGCTCTGCGACGTAACATAACAAGTGGGGTGTTTACCAAATATTCTGTGACCGACAAAGACGGCGCTATGAGAGACTTTGGTGGTAGCTTATGGGGGGTAGGAGGAGGAGGAGGAGGAGGAGGAGGAGGAGGAGGAGGAGGAGGAGGAGGAGGAGAGAGAGAGAGAGAGAGAGAGAGAGAGAGAGAGAGAGAGAGAGAGAGAGAGAGAGAGAGAGAGAGAGAGAGAAAGAGAGAGAGAGATGGAAGGGAAGGGCAGATGGTGGAGGGTGACGAGAGAGGTAAAGAAGATGAGGTTCGAGGGAGAGTAATGAGCGGAATAGTTTGAGGGAAAGAGTAAGTGAGGAGTGGAAAAAACGATCCGAAATGGGACTGGGAGGAGGAGGAGGAGGAGGAGGAGGAGGAGGAGGAGGAGGAGGAGGAAGGAGGAGGAGAGAGCAAACAAAAAGAATAATAGCTTGTTATGACACCTTTACACTGCATTTAACAAGACAAACTATATGTGAAATAACAACATGGAAATATAAATGACTGAATGAATGAGATTTTTGCCGCAAACCTACAAATCAATGGAATTGACAATGAATGAATGAATGAATGAATGACCCTGAAAAGTGAGGAGGAGAAGGAGGAGGAGGAGAGGACGGAGCAAGTGAAGGCTGCACCGGAAGTACAAGGAGGAGGCAGTCAGACACAGATACCCCCTCCCCTGCTATCCCCCCTTTCCGTCTTCCTCCTGCTGTTTACCCCCTCCCCCACGCCCCTCCTGCACCTCAACCCACTAACGCACTAACCCCATTCATTTAGAGGAAAATGCGGGGAAATTTATTGAAAAACATTTATACTTTTATGTTTGTGTTCTGTTCAACGTGTATGTGTATGGATGATGATGATGATGATTATGATGATGATGATTATGATGATGATGATGATGATGGTGATGATGTACTGGGTGTGTGGAAGGTGAAGGAGACTAGATAAAGAAGGGTGACGGAAGGGAAAGGAGAGTGTCAGTAGAATCAGAGAAAAGGAGAAAAAAAGAGAGAGAGTGAGAGATAGAGAGAAAAAAACAGTTATGACATTGCAAGGAGAAGGAAGATGAGGTGGAGTATTACATAGGATTACATACGAAGAACAGATACCAGTAGACCTGTTGAACTTAGGAGAAAAGAATTAGAAGGAGGAAGGAAGGAAGATTAGGAAGGAGGACAAAAAAAAAAAAAAAGTCAAAGAGGAAGATGAATGGGAAGGAAGGTCAGGATGGAGATGGAGGAAAGCAGTGAAGGAATAGGAAGAGGAGGGAGGTCAAAAGGGGGTTGGGGGGTTAGGGGTCAGCAGGCGCTAGTGTGTCACCATCTACGAGCCAATTAGTCCACCTGTGTCCACTTCGCGACCACCACCCTGACCACAGCTCCCGCCCCCCCCCCACCCCCCCTCACTCCCCTCACCCTCACCCCCCCTTCCTTTTCCTTTCCCTCAGCCTCAGCCTCCCTCCTTTCCTTATCCTCCTACATCCCCTCCTCCCACCTCCCTACCTCCTCCCGTAATACATTCTTGGCGCCAAAATTTTCCCGCCAAAAAATCCGGCCCAGAAAATTCTTGCCTTTCCTTCAAGAAAAAAAGTGTGGCATTCTTAACTAGAGAGAGAGAAAAAGAGAGAGAGAGAAGAGAGAGAGAGAGAGAGAGAGAGAGAGAGAGAGAGAGAGAGAGAGAGAGAGAGAGAGAGAGAGAGAGAGAGAGAGAGAGAGAGAATATGGAAGGTGAAGGGATGACGCAGGGAGGTGAGTGAAGATGGGAGGGGGCTAAGGGCTGATGGGGGTGGAGGAGGAGGTGAAATATGGCCACTTTCTCGAAAATAGACAAAGATAATGGGGCCGAGCTGTTGGTGGGGCGGTAATGATGGGACGGAGAGGGGCGTTACTTATGCTTGTGGCGGATTCCTCAACAAAAAAGGAAGAAAAAAACACCATAGTAATATATCCAGAACGAGAAGGAGGAAGAGGAGGAGGAGGAGGAGGAGGAGGAGGAGGAGGAGGAGGAGGAGGAGGAGGAGGAGGAGGAAGAGGAGGAGGTAGAAAGTAAATAAAGCACTGTGTTGCTTCCTCTCTTTCCACGCCCACACACACACACACACCACACACACACACACACACACACACACACACACACACACACACACACACAAGATGATATTCTGGACCCACGGGACTCCTCACTCACCCTCACAAGCACCACGCACACCAACACCCTTTCGCACTCTCTTCGAAATCCTCCCAAACCACTTTATTTCCTCCAACACCCCGACACCCATTGCCTCCCTGCACCCAACATGTAATCCCCAACACACTCCCTTCTCCCTCAAGCCTTCTGCGCCTCTCCCAAGTCCCTCCAGCAGGCACCCCATGGCGAAGGCGACGGCCAACCCGCTGCGTGATAAGAAGCTTTTTATTTTGTCTAAGTTTGATTGGGAAGATAAAGATTGGGAAGCACCACAGAGAGAGAGAGAGAGAGAGAGAGAGAGAGAGAGAGAGAGAGAGAGAGAGAGAGAGAGAGAGAGAGAGAGAGAGAGAGAGAGAGAGAGAGAATTAGGTAGGCCTGGAAGTAAAGAGAAAAAATAAGGGGCGGCTTTCTGGGGTGAAAAGGAAGGTAGAGAGGGAGAGAGGGAGGAATGAAGTGGAAGAGGAGGAGGAGGAGGAGAGGAGGGAGGGGGAAAGGAACAATAAAAAAAGGGAAGGAAACAAGAGGAAACCGGAGTAACTGTGTCCTGATGGCGTTTCTTACTTCCTTCTTTCTTTCCCTCTCACTGAACGGATGGAATTTCCGGAAGAAGGAATAAACAATAATAATAATAATAATAATAATAATAATAATAATAATGATAATAATATTAATAAATAAAACATAATAATAATAATAATAATAATAACAAACAAGATAATTTTGCGGACATGCCAATTAGATAGAAAAAAAGGGTAAAAAAATATAAGTGAAAGTTCTCTAAACAAAAGAATGTCGGTGCTGGTTTTTATGTATAAGGAGGTAGTTAGGAAAATTATGCTTCCTCTCGCCTCTTACCCTCCCTTCCTCCCTCCCTCCCTCCCTCCCTCTCTCCCTCCCTCCCTCTCTCCCTTTCCTCCTATCCTTCTCTCCATTCCCTTCTCCTCTACTCCTCCTCTCGTTGCTTTCAATTTCATCTTAAGTGTTGAAATATTTAAAGGAGGAAAAGATTCTGCACTCTCTCTCTCTCTCTCTCTCTCTCTCTCTCTCTCTCTCTCTCTCTCTCTCTCTCTCTCTCTCTCTCTTACCCTCATCTGTGTATTGGAGACTCAACTTGGGTCTTGTCCTGCAATACAACGCGTCAGTCACTCCCTCACGACCCTCACTTGTTCCCCTCACCTCTCTCTCCCCTCCCCTCACTCATCCTTCACTCCTCCTCTTATCTTTTCGTACCTCAATCTCTCTCTCTCTCTCTCTCTCTCTCTCTCTCTCTCTCTCTCTCTCTCTCTCTCTCTCTCTCTCTCTCTCTCTCTCTTTCTCTCTTCTCTCTAAAACATGTTACTCCCAGGCCGATTGAATACCCTTTTCTCTCTTCCTTTCCCTCCCTCACCCGTTGTCACCTCCACCTGGCCTTAATGCACCTCAGACACCCTTCCCCTGCCTCCCTCCTCGCCTCGCCTCTCCTCACCTCGCCCTCTCTCCCGCCCCTTAGGTCAGCACTGCGCTCCGTAATGCCCAGCTGAAATGACATGCGGACGACCACAAAGAGAGGGCTTAAAGGGTGTGAGGAGCCCCCTAATGCAGTTCTGTACCCGTCATAGGCCTTTTTTCTCTCTCTCTCTCTCTCTCTCTCTCTCTCTCTCTCTCTCTCTCTCTCTCTCTCTCTCTCTTTCGTCTTTTTTTTAATTGCCTGTGCCTGTAGTTCCTTTTGTTTCATATTTTCCTTGTTCCTGTTCTTCTTCCTCTTCCTTCTCCTTCTAGGCTAGACTAATCTAATTCCACGCATTTATTTATTTATTTTTACTTATATTGCATGGTTGGCCTTCCTCTCCTGCCAGTCGTGGCTGGTGGGAGAATCCCTCACCCTTACTATCCTGTATCCTTCATCCCAGATTAGATAGTGTAGTCTAGTTTATCACAAACAGCCTCGTAAGGGCCAGTAGGCCTGTTGCTGTTTGTTCTTCCTATGTGTTCCTATGTGTTCCTATGTGTTCCTTCCCCTCCTCCTCCTCCTCCTCTTCCTCTCCCCGCTCACCACCTGTTCAACGGTTGGTGCAGCTGGTCCACGAGCGCCAGGTGTGGTGTGCTGTCGAAATTGTTTGGTACAGGTGTGACTGCCTCTCTCTCTCTCTCTCTCTCTCTCTCTCTCTCTCTCTCTCTCTCTCTCTCTCTCTCTCTCTCTCTCTCTCTCTCTCTCTCTCTCTCTCTCGTACATCCATTACACCTTCCACCTAACTAAATGGTTTCTCACGATAATATTAACTCCCATCCTTTCTTCCCCTTCCTCCTCTTCCTCCCCTTCCTCCCTCCCCCCTTAAAATGGCCAGGTGTCTTGTGGTAGTACAGTTCCTCATCACCACCTCCTCTCATCTCTTCCCTCCTTCTCTCCCCAAGTCATGTATCTTATCCCTTCCTTTCCTTTCCTCCTTCCCTCCCCCTCATCACCCCCCTCCCTGGCCCCACCCTTCCCCCGCCGCCACCCACACCTCTTCCATCTCCATTTTCGTTAAGTTTTCACGGTCGACGTCATCGTTATTATATATAAATATCTTTTTTTCACTTTGCCTCGGGGAAGGAGTAACGCACCGCGCTGTTATGTTCTTATCCTTACCTCCTTCTCCTCCTCCTCCTCCTCCTCCTCCTCCTCCTCCTCCTCTTCCTTCTTCCTCTCCCTCCCTCCCTCCCCTAACGCTTCTTCTTCTTCCTGTCTTCTAAGTAACGATATCATATTATCAAAAATTACCTGGAATGACGCGGAGTTCCACCATACTTGTGTGTGTGTGTGTGTGTGTGTGTGTGTGTGTGTGTGTGTGTGTGTGTGTGTGTGTGTGTGTGTGTGTGTGTGTGCTTGTGCGTGCGTGTACTTAGGAAAGAGGGCGATTCTGAAGACCTCATTTCCTCTCATCATCATCGTTTTCCTCTTCCTCCTCCGCCTTCTCCCTTCTCCATCATCACCTGCACCCTCCCTCCCACCTCCCACCTCCCTCACCTGGCCGCCCACGTCTTCGCCCTGGAGTCTCACGTGGAGGGCGGAGGTGGTGGGCCGCTGGACAGGTAATGATCTCATCTTCAGCTTCACACTTTTCCTTTTCCCTCCAGAGTAAGGCAGGAAAAAGACAGATAGATAGATAGACCGATAGATGTAGTAAGGTAGAATGAGAAACAGCTAGATGGATAGATGAGTAAATGGAAAGCTTAAATCATTGTATATTTGCTATAACGAAGGATGGTTGAGTTACATTGAACAACCTGTCAAGAAACGGAGGTGAATGAGTAGGCTTCCAGTAACGTCACAGTGTTGGTTTTTCTTGCCTGGATTTTATTGTTAATTTCCTTTTTTTTATATACCCGAAATCTAAAGAGGAAAAAGAGGAAAAATTAACTTCTACAGCACCACTTTTTATCGCACTCGCTCCTCCTCCTCCTCCTCCTTTTCCGTAACGTGTCTCGAGCGGCAACAAAAAACGGGTGAGATTGAGAGATATAATCTTATAAATGTATATAAAAAAAAAAAATGAAAATAACATATATATACACGTTTTCTGAAGTTGCCGATTAGTAATATCTGTCTTTGGCTCGAGTTCTCGGTAAAGAGGTGACTGTGGGGAATACTTCATCCTTTTGAATATATAATAACCGCGAGCACCTCAAAGTGACGCAAGGCAAAGATATGATGTTGCAATATAGACGAGACAAAGTGAGGTGTAATAAAGGGGCGCCTTTTTAAATGTTTTTTTGTTGATATAGTCTTGGAAGTGTCAGCAGGGAGAAAAAAAAGACTAGATATTTTCATCCTCGTATTCTCATTCTCGCATCGGCACAAGACAGCATCACGATGTTGCTCAGGCCTTGAGGAGGGAGACAAAGAGGTACATCTGTGTTATATCTGGCAGCGAAGCAGGGGGAAGGAGTGAGAGGTAAGGAGGGGAAACCAGCTGTCCTCTCTCCTTCCCTCCTCTCTTCCAACCTTCCCGTCTCGGCATCTGGCTACCTCCAACATCCTCCTCTGCTCCTCCTCCTCCTCCTACCCACCCGACCTCTTCCTTCCTTCTGTACACGTTTCCTTCTCTTGAGTCGGCGTTGAGGAAGATCGGGATGTTAATAAGCCGTCGGCGCTCCGGAAGATAATTGGCGTCTTCCCTCCAGCTGCCGCGACACCCAACAATGGCTCGAAACTCGACCCGACATTATGTAGCGAACGGCCTCGTCCTATTCTCCTCCCGTTCTCTTCCTCCATCTCCTTCTCCCCCCGTCTGCCCCGCCGGCTGACACGCGCCGCCCCGCCCCGCAAAAACACAGCGAGAACCTTAGCCGCCCATGGGACTCCACCAACACCACCACCAAACAACCACGTGTGGGGAGAGGGGAGGAGGCAGGGTGGAGGGGTCGTGAGGGTGACTACGCAGGACACAACACACAATATACGCCAGCTGTTACGCAGAGTCCTTAGAGGACACGGGCGTATAGCTTTCCTTAAGACGCCCTGGGCAGCGTGAGGCGCGGGCTATGGGGTAATGGGGGGGTGAGCTGGGCACGTGCCATATGGCCGACAAATGGACCCGTCAGGCCGCCGCTCACCACCGGGCGGAAGGTCGTAATTGCACCGCTTCTCCCACAAAATTACACCGCCATATTGTCTGCCTCACTAATTAACAATAACGTATTCGCCTCAGGAGACGCAGCGGACAGGGAGCAGCGCCTCGCAGGTCATGGCCATGTCAGGAGAGGGGTGGGGCGGGACGGGGCGGGCGGCAGGTTGGTCACTATCACGAGGCCAAAAGGTTGTGTTGATGTGTGCGGTGCCTCAGGGGTACCCGACCACACCCCCGCACAGAGCTGAGGGATGGCGACGTGGAGGAGCGAAGAGCTGGAGGCCCTTTATGGCCGGAGAGAGAGGCGATGAGGCCTGTCCTCACGTGCGAGGCCCCTGCACCGCCGGCCAGGGGGCACCGCACTTCCTGTCGCTGAAGGGCGGGAGGGTGGTAGGGCGTGGTATGGTGAGGCCGCCAAGCACAGGCCGCGGCCTCCCGCCGAGGCCCCAACACGCCCAGCCATAAATATTGGTGGTTCTTTCGGCTCCTTCCCACAACCCTTTCCTTTGGGCGGCCTTCGCCCTGTATATTACCTTGTCCACTAAACACCCTCAGGGACCACGTCTTCCCCTCATTCCTTCCCGCCACTTCATCTCCAGCATCCCATTTTCATTCTCTTTTACCTTCTTCTCACTGTTAGTCCGCTTGCCTCCCCTTCTTCCTCGTTTCAGCACCCACTTCAGCATTATCATTATGAACACTTCCTGCTCGGCCCACTATCGTTGCCGACGCTTCCTCACTACTCTCCTATCACCTCCTACTACTCACACGTGTCTTGAGCTGTAATCACCTTCTATTCTTGGTAAGCTTATCATTCCATCAAATTCTACTTCTTCCCCTCCACCAGGAGTCACGAATCAAGGTACAATCACCAATCACCTCCACCCACTCCCACAGGACTCTTCCACAGGTGGCTGAGGCCCCCGAGGACGCCACAGGCTCAGGAATCCTCGGTCACCACTAAGGAAACAAGTCATATTTCTTCCTCTTTCCTCCATCACCTACCTCTTGGACACGCCGATACCCATATCTCCTCTCCTTCCCTCCCTTCCCCCTTCCCTCTCAATAACTTAACCCTTCTGTCCTCTAATTTCAAGACTTACTTTCCTTTGACACCAAGACCACCAAGACCACACACACACACACACACACACACACACACACACACACACACACACACACATGAACGCGCGCGCGAAAGATTTGCTGTCATAAGAAACAAAATTGTCTCATAATCTAATCGAGGTTGTCACGCTATTTTGGATTTTATGAGCTTAAGGCAAAAGGGTGAGAATAGCGTGACGGGGGTTGTTCGGAGGGCACGAGCTGTCTTAAAAGAGTCATTAGGAGTTGAGGGGGGAAGGGAAGGAGGGAGGAGAAGGATGGAGGAGAGGGAGGGTAGAAACGAGAGAGAGAAGGGGGGGCTAGGGGGGAAAGAAGATGGAAGAGGCTTGGAAAGGATAATAAAAAACCGTGTGAAAAATGCTAAGCCCACTTGAAGGGAATGGGAAAGAAATACAGAGTGAGGAATGGTTAATGGTAATGGTGTAGCGGTGGTGGTGGTGGTGGTTTTGGTGGTGGTGGTGGTGGTGGTGGTGGTGGTGGTGGTGGTGGTGGTGGTGGTGTCCTGTGTCCCCGCCGTCCATTCATCGCCAAACGTTACCTAATCTTATCGCGAGATTTAAACCCAACATGCTGGTTCACCCTTCACCCACCATCTTCCCCCTTCCTCCCCTCCCTGCCCTCACCTCCCAGTCCAAATTTTCTCCTTAACTTCAGGCCTCTCTTCTCCTTCTCCTCCTCCTCCTCCTCCTTCTCCTCTTCCTCCTCCTCCATCACGTTTCCCAATTATTGTAATGGGGAGAATAAACTATGATAATTTCAAGGTGAACCAAACCACGTCATGCCCTCCATTTTCTGTCCAGACTTAAGCACCCACTATTTTAATTTCCACAGTACACTTCGTCTCCTTCTTTCTTCTCCTCCTCCTGCTCTCCACAAAACATTCCCAATCGCTTCTATACCCCTATTCTTTTTCATCATCATCATCATCATTTTCTCCTCCTCCTCCTCCTCCTCCTCCTCCTCCTCCTCCTCCTCCTCCTCCTCCTCCTACAGTGTCCCCCGCCAAGTCTCCCTCCCGTATCACGCTTTGCTCCCCTTACCGTCTCCTCTTTCCCTCTCCTGCCGACCCTCACTCCCCTCACAAGATCACAAAAGCTCGTGCTGAGTTGCTGAGACAAAAGACAAAGAACCCAACGACGCAACGACAATGTTCTGACGACAAAGGGCGTTGGGAGGAGGGGAGGGAGAGAGAGGTAGGAGGGAAGGGGAAGGAGAGGAGAAGAAAAGTTAAGGCCGCCCACCGCCCGCAGACACCCATCCACCCCGCCCGCATCTCTCTCTCTCTGTCTCTCTCTCTCTCTCTCTCTCTCTCTCTCTCTCTCTCTCTCTCTCTCTCTCTCTCTCTCTCTCTCTCTCTCTCTCTCTCTCTCTCTTATCCGATGCCCACCACCCACCCACCCAAGTGCAACAAAATTTACCTTTCTCCTCCACCACCACCATCACCACCCCCACCATCACCATCAACACCCACCACCACCACCACCACCACCACCACCACCACGAGATACTAACCCTACCCTTCCATCCTCCTGCCCTTCTATCCTTACCTCCATCCCTTCCTTCTCCCCTCCTTTCCTTACCTCTCTATACCCTTTCTTTACCTTCTTGCACCCTAACCTCCCCTTTCATTAACTTCTTGCATTCTTTCCCACCTTCCTCCTCTTCCTCCTTCCCTCCTCTCTCTCTTTACGTCATTCAATGTTCTTTTCTCTTCTTTCCTCTGTCCTTCACTCCCTGCCATCCATCTATCCCTTAGGCTCAACCTGCCACGCCTTAACCGCCCTCCCCCCATTTCTCTCTCTCTCTCTCTCTCTCTCTCTCTCTCTCTCTCTCTCTCTCTCTCTCTCTCTCTCTCTCTATCTATCTATCTCTCTCTCTCGTTCTA